>BOPP01000026.1:9112986-9156233 GCA_017312745.1 Gryllus bimaculatus | reverse complement strand
AGAAAGAAGAAAGAAGAAAGAAGAAGAAAGAAGAAGAAAGAAGAAGAAAGAAGAAAGAAGAAAGAAGAAAGAAGAAAAAGATGAAGAAGAAAGAAGAAGAAGAAAGAAGAAAGAAGAAAGAAGAAGAAAAAGATGAAGAAGAAAGAAGAAGAAAAAGATGAAGAAGAAAGATGAAGAAGAAAGATGAAGAAGAAAGATGAAGAAGAAAGAAGAAGATGAAGAAGAAAGAAGAAGAAAGAAGAAGAAGAAAGAAGAAGAACGAAGAAGAAGAAAGAAGAAGAACAAGAAGAAGAAAGAAGAAGAACAAGAAGAAGAAAGAAGAAGAACAAGAAGAAGAGAGACGAAGAACAAGAAGAAGAAAGAAGACGAACAAGAAGAAGAAAGAAGAAGAACAAGAAGAAGAAAGAAGAAGAACAAGAAGAAGAAAGAAGAAGAAAGAAGAAGAAAGAAGAAGAAAGAAGAAGAAAGAAGAACAAGAAGAAGAAGAAGAACAAGAAGAAGAAGAAGAACAAGAAGAAGAAGAAGAACAAGAAGAAGAAAGAAGAAGAAAGAAGAAGAAGAAAGAAGGAAGAAGAAGAAGAAAGAAGGAAGAAGAAGATGAAAGAAGGAAGAAGAAGATGAAAGAAGGAAGAAGAAGATGAAAGAAGGAAGAAGAAGAAGAAAGAAGGAAGAAGAAGAAGAAAGAAGGAAGAAGAAGAAGAAAGAGGAAGAAGAAGAAGAAGAAAGAAGAAGAAGAAGAAGAAAGAAGAAGAAGAAAGAAGAAGAAAGAAGAAGAAAGAAGAAGAAAGAAGAAGAAAGAAGGAAGAAGGAGAAGAAAGAAGGACGAAGGAGAAGAAGAAGAAGAAGAAGAAGAAGAAGAAGAAGAAGAAGAAGAAGAAGAAGAAAGTAGTGAATCCTTGGTTATAGCAAACAAAGTCACTGGTCCCGTTACACTTGCATTACAAATAAGCATAAGAAGATTCGTTTTTCGTGAACCTGAACCTTTGCAACAGTGAACATTGGAAACACAATTAAAACCCTCCTGGAAAAGAATATATCGCCTCAGTGCCACAAATTTCAACACTAGGCTGCTTGGAAAAAATATAGTCAAACAAATGTCATAGAAGTCTTCCCTGAGGTGAAAGTAGCAGACCTAGAATGGAGACGTTTACCGATTACCTTATGTCTCTCAGTTTCACTCAACAAAAATCATGTCCTGCGTCAGCTACAACTGGTGGCGGCGACAAGCAATTGCTTGCAGATTCAAGATTAGAGTTATATTCCGCAGGTCAGTGAATGTTGTGTTCTACATAGGCGTGTGACTGCCACAGCCCTACAGCCTGGCAAAACCCCCACACCACACAGAAAAGCTATCAGTTTCATTAACCTCTTGCGCCATCCCACTACCAAAAGGATCTCTTATGTTATCAAGAGAGTTAAAGGGCCTTCGGTATTCCGACAGTGGAAGAGGCAATGAAGGGTGTCAAGTCTGCATTACATTACTTAGAGACAGTGGGTAATACAGAATCAAGTATGGAGAGAGCACAAACTCTGGAGAAGAATCTAGAGAAATTACTAACAAAAATACATGAAGCAAATAATTGAATTTTTAAGGACAAATAAAGATATTTCAATTTTCAGTTCATGGTATTAATGTATGTTGAAGTATTTCTATATTAATAAAATCAATCATTGTGGAGAAAATCTATTTAATTTTGACATCGTCAGATATAGTGAACCAAAAACGTTAATCCCTAGGAGTTCACTATCACCAGAGTAGACTGTCTTATACATTTCACATACGAACCGGTTTCAAATAATTAACAAAAACATAAAAGCATTTTTATGTCTTAAGAAAATTGATTCAACTTACCATTGGTATTTGTAATAATTGCATTATGGGTGAGTTTGTAGAGTGTAAGCTCTGTTGTGACAAGTGGTGAAAGGTTTGCTGAGTCCAACAGGTACACAATAGTCTTAACTCCATGGCTAGCCAACTGGCGTGCAGAGTTAATGCCCACTACACCTTGTCGATGAGAGCCACACAAAGCCACAACAGTGGGCCACTGATGTGAATTTCGAGGGTTTAGTCTGAAAACCATTAGATTTTTCATAATCACTCATAAATGAAAAGAAGTATACGATTGCACTCCTCCCATCACTTCGAAAACACTTTTTACTTATTCATTTACATGCTTATATACAATACATGGAATAACATACATAGAAATCAATTTCTGCAACATTACATAACTTATGATCATATAAGAGAAAGTGGTTAGACAGTTCATGTAAGAGAATGTTGCAGAAAATAAATTTCCAGATTTTAATGGATATACACATTTTGGAGTACTCGGATACCAAAAAACGGGTTTTTATTTTTCAAAATATGTCAACCACTTTAGTATCTAAACTAGTGTTGGATTTATCCCAAAATGAATATTAGGGGAATATTATATAATACAAAATGATAGTAGGAATACCAAACCCTTTTTACCCTTACCTTACACTCTTACATTCATTACACGTGCTTTATTCTATTACTGCATTTGAGAGTGCAAATGCTTCAAATGTTTTCTTATTACGTTTCTAGAAAACTCAAATTTTTTGGTGGAAATAAGCTCAAAAGGGCACATTTTTGAAAACACTCAAACATTTTTCCAAAAATGGCTCCAAATTTGTCATTGATAATTTCCACATAAAACCAGGGTATAATTTCTTACATACTATTTTCTCTCATTTGATGGCTGCAACCTGTTGCATAATGATACTCATTACGATACCGATTTCATTATGATACAGGATGATTCACAAAATCAATCACAGAGAAGTTAACAAACCAAGCATTGACACTTCATTGTATTGTTCTAAATCATTGAGAATCATTCTAGTACATTTTTCGTTTCATTGTGTGCATTAAAATTGCATTTAATACTATATTAAACTTATCAGTTTTAATTTCTTTTATTATTAGTAATTTTTATGTGAAAAATTATTTAAAATAAATTTGATCATAATTTCACTATGAACCTATTTGACTAGCTCCGTGGTAGTGATAGTGGTATCATTTGAATGACGTTAAGATCAGTACGCTAAAATTATTCTAAATAAGTCTTATTTATTGCTGCCTTGTGGTTGCCCTCAAAAACTGGCCAATTCTTTCATTTAATATGCCTAGTGAATTAGAGAATGAGTTGACACCTCCACAAAGAAGAGAAAAAGCAAAAAATGGTGACCTCGAAATTATTTCTGCAACTTTTGCACTCTCGCGCACAGGGTAAGGCAGCTGTCTGCTAGGAGGCCTCAGCAGAATCCTCCATGTCAACTGCCACAAAACGATTGAATGTAAAAGTTCAACTTATAAAAGTTACCATAAGTTAAAAAAAAAAGTAACTTATGAAACTCAATGTAATGGGTATTAATACATTCATGTGAAGTTTACAATACTTGCTCTTACCATAATATCACACTCGTGAATGAATACCCATCATTCATCATCATTTCATAATGTATTAAATGTATTCTTTAACTTTTACTTCCATTCTACAATTAGAAGGATGAAAAACTGAAAAAATTGAGAAAATGTGAAAATGTAGGATGCGTAAATAGTTTTGAGGTAATAATGCTTTTTGACAAGTGGCCTGTTTTGATAAAACACTCTTTCTTCAATATAAATATTACATGAAAGTTAACTACACCACTGTGTTAATTACCATTTTGTAAATATTATGTTCTACATATTCTGTACAGTTTGTTTATTTTTCATTATTGAGTCCGATGATTTGATCAGTGACTTTGCTTGTATTGTTGCTATGAAAACAAATGTTCTCAGAATTGTTTTCATTCAATGCTACAAAGCATATTGAAGGTCACAAACACATAAAAAGGTCTGTTTTATTAACATTATTAGTTTTATCAAATTATAATGCTTTATAACTGGAACTGTTTTACAAATGGTACTGTATAGTGATTCGGCCTCGTGAAATAAGAGCATGGGGCATGTGAGCCCAAAATTGTGGACATTAAGGCTGTGGGTTCGACTCACATAAAGCATGTATGTTTTGAAGTTGTGTTCATGGCAAGGTGGCATTCCGAGACCCTCCTATATTACATTTATATCTTAAACCTTCCATAATCTTTTGGCTTGACATGGTATTGTATGTACAATCTGCAAGTTTAATTGTGGAATTGAATCCCTATGCCTACAATATTACAAGCACCAAGATGAGACCAAGAGATACAATGGGCAAATATACAAACATACAGGATCCAAGTAGGCCAATAGGGAGCAAAGGTGCTCTTCACTAGGAGTTACCTCAGAAAAGTGGTTGCAAGTTGCACTGATAGGTAAGAGTTTGTAGATAGCAGATTAGAAGAGAGTGAGGGCAAAACCAAAATGTTTTCCAAGACTCAAACGAAAAGGAAACTAATTTCCAGGAGAAAGTCCGGGCCATTCTTTAGCACCACTCATTAATATTAGCAAGTGGTTCATGAATAATAAAGCGTTGTGTATGCAATTTGAATGAAATTTCTGTTAATAATATTTTCTAGGTTCGACAATCAATAAACCTGAAACTAGTATCACCAAGTGTTCCTCCTTGGAGTCAAACCTTATTTCTTTTTTGTCATTCTTTTTCACTTTTCTTTGAAAAATATGAATCTCAATTTAATTTGTCTGAAAACTTACAAACTAACCAACATTCAAAACCCAAACATTTAATTTTTTTATTTAGTCTCAGCTATTTGATCCCTTTATTGTGCATTCAAGCTTTCACAGAACTTGCAATGGTATTTACTCGCACAAAAATTTATTACAAATAATTTACTTTATTAAGGTTAAATTAAGTAGGCTTTTTTTAACTTTATTTCTCTTGACACATTAACAGAAACAATGGAGTAGAAGCTAGAGTTGTTCATAACAATGTGATATTAATCTATTCTCGCATTGTCCAACAAATTTTTCTATAAGAGATTTTCTTTGGACCTAACCAGCTTAACAAAATTGAAATTTTCAGCAATAAAACACTTATTGTATACGTGGGCCAGACGGAATGGAAATCAATGAGACTTCAACACATTCTTTCTTGCAATTTTGTATTGCCTACCATTTTCGAAAGAAGAGTTCACTGAAAATGGGATCTGTACCATTTTCATCAACAATCTCTACTATGTTTCAAAAAATTTACAAGCAGTTATTGAGAAAATAATTGTTTAAAAATTGCTTTCATTTCAAGCAAAATTACGCAAAAACTACTCATATTTCAATTCTACTCATACCTTATATAAAGATATGACCTTGAAAAATATATTTCATTATAGAAAAATGTTCTATATTCACAATTGTATTGTAGGTAGATGCAGGAAAATATTTGAATTATTGTTATTTTGGAAAATTCAGAATTTCAATGAGACTGATACATCTGCCATTTTTTAAGTGTCTTAACTCAAGGAAAAAGTCTTAATACGAAAATTTAGCAATTTTTTAAAAAATTTTCAAAATATAAATTCTCCTCTCCAAAGTATCCCCAAAAATCAAAATATCTTTTTTCAGGGTTTAAGTTCAGCCTGATCAATGGGGCAATATCAATTTATGCCAAAATAGAATAGTAGAGTAGAGTAGTTTAGGAACTAGTGTTGACTTTGGACGGATGGACGTTTTGCTGTCAACCAATTTTTCAGTATTAAGGACCCACAAATGTCAATTCTCAATACCCACAGTGTTAGAGGTAGACATTTTCTACATACCTATATTACTAATTACTAATGTATGCAGAAATTGAAAGAAAAATACGCAGCCTCCTGTCCGTAAGAAGTATCTATGGTTTTGTTAGAAACCCACAAACACGGAAAAAAACAAAAGCAATGAAATAGTTATGACTTTGATTGAAAATATACAAATATTTGATTACCTTAATTTGTAGTTTTTTAAAACCTGACAAAAGAACAGATCTTTCTTAGTGTATTAGTGCTTACAGACAAGCTGAGGTTACGTGATGAAGAAGAAAAACTTCAGCATTCAAATTTTTGCTGCTGACACCCCATTTTCCACAACTCTATGGCAGCATTTTTGCTGCTGCTGCCGCTAGTAGAATATATTTATTTAATTTAATATTTATCCCCTTTTATGCACAATAACAAGACCCCACACATTGATTTATTTACAACAAAAACAGTTAAAAACCGTGTGTGACTTGCTTCTGAGAGCAGTTAATTTGAAGTTACATTTATCTACTTTTATCCACAATATCAGACAAGTCTTCAAAAAGTTTTCTGGCAAAAAATCATCTCTTTCCACTGCAGCAAACGTTTTTTGTTTTTGTTTTTTACATAAAAGCACTTAGTACAGCAAGAAAGTAAAAAAAAATTAGAAAATAATTTTTATCAATTTAAACTACAATATAGATGGTTCCACACATGTACCGAATATTTTCTTGTTAGTCATTTCTGACACACAAAGCAGGGAAGTACTGAAGGAATGCGTTCCCTCTCAGGAGAGGCATCAACTGTTAGATTTCTAGGCTTTTCGTTAGCATGGAGACACTTTCCATTATAGAATGCTTTAAATTTCTTCACATGCAAGTATATTAATTCATGTAAGAGATTAATTGATTTTTATGATTGTTAATTACAACATGTAATAATGGTTTTATATGCTCTAAAAATATAAGTTCCTATTATAAACTCAAAAAAATGTTGAGAATTTTGTTTTCCTAAGTCTAAAAGTATAATAATTTAAAAATATTTTCAGTTTGTTAAATTTAAAAAAAGCTAGATAAAGTTTGTATATAAAGATAATTTTTCCACCATTACAACTTAATACTTCATACGGTAAAACTGAGTTTATATGAGTTACCTATGTCCTCCTCCAAGGAGTTGCAAAGCCATTTCAGCTACAGCACGACCCATCATTTCAGTCTGTCTCTCTATAGTCAGTCCTCTTCGCTCTGCTGCCATCAACAATTGCCTTCGTACATCAGCAGTTATGCTTGGAATAACCAAGCCTTCATCTGTAATATAAGGTACAAGTTTTTAAAAACAATCCCTACACACTCAAGTTAAAAGGGAAATGATTTGCAGAAGAGAAGCATCAGTTCACTTGCATTTCTTAAAATTTGACAGACAATATTAGTATGTGCAATTTCAGCTACGTAATGTTAAAAAAATTATCAAAATTCTAGAGGTTTTATTGAAAGTCACACCTATGTCATATTATTAAGCAATATTGAATCTATTTGTGCAAACAATTTAAAGAAAAAATTTGGAGCAATATTAAATTTTAAAAAATTGTCTTTTGGGGAGGGGGTCAAGTAAGGCTCCAATTTTTTTTTCTTTAAACAATTCCAAATGCTTTTTTAAAATTATTTGTTGGTCTCCATTCCTCTCAAAATTCCACAATCTCATAATTTTGAAAAAAATAAAAGTGAGATTATTCAGGGAGCTAATTTTAGAGAACACATTTCATTAAGTAAAATCTATATCTTCAACAATGTAATTATAGAAAAAAGTCCCCCAAAAAATTTTACTACTGCAATTTTTGAAGAATAACGAGATTTTAATAAAAATCTTACATGTACCATTTTCTTGAGGATACTTCTCTTTATTTGAGCCAAATACGTAACGAGTAAATTTAAAGTGTTTTTGAGAAATTTTTGAAATTGATCTATGAGCTTCATATAAAGTACCCCCAAAAATTGGCAAGATCCATTTCCAATTTAATATCAGGAATCTCTGAAATGAACTCTCACATGACAATGTTTGGGCAATGTTATTTGCAGTTTCTAAAATCAATTTCACTATCAGCACTCCACATCCCCACAGTACCATATTAAAGTTAGATTAGTATTCATAGAAATCTTGAAGTATGAAACTAAGTGGAAAGTAAAGAAACCCAAAATTAATGCAATATGCATTGCATTATGCAATGCATAATGTTCTTTGTCTTGAGTGGAAAAACAAATAGAATTATCTTTCATGTCAATGAATACTAGAGATTAGGTTAAACCAGAAAAAACAAAATATTTCCGCAAACTCAATTAAAACTAGTGATACTAGTACTACTTCCTCACATCAAGAACGGTTATATCAAATTGTAACATTGTAATGTCTGTCCATATTAACAAATCTCAGCACTAAAACTCATTACTAGGAAGTGGATTTCTACAATTTTACAAATTTATTTGTGAGTATCCATTGCTTCTTTGCATAGTTAAGTGAAATTTCTTGAGATTTGGTAAGAATATGATGCTAATTAGATTAATATGTTAGTGCATATTTGTGCATATTTTGTCTATTTTTCTTGTTGGTGATATTCGTGTGATTATAGGCGCATATTTTATATATTTCGTTAAAATAGAGACTTATCTCTAAAACATGTAATCTTTTAATAGAATCTATTTATTTTTGAGTGTTCATTGATTCGAAAGAGCTTGTCTCAGTTTGTTTTTTCCCCCCTATAGATAATAAAATACTTGTGCAAAGGTACAATATTTCTTGACATAATTTTTTTAACTAGGCAGAAGAAATAAAGAACAAGACATACAATATGACTTCACTAGGTGAATATTTACTTCAATTATTTCTACCACAAAGGTAGATTATATTAAGTTTGCACATTAAATTTTTTTTTTTTTTAAAGATGGGAGTCGTTTGATAAAAAAACAATTGCGAATAAAAATAAAGAGCCCATATTTACGCTAAATTACGGGAAAACTTTTCATTTTCAAAAAATTGAACAAGACTTTATATCAAGATTGTCTTTAAGGATCAGATTTCAAGAAATTAGAGGAGTTAAAACAGCACATACTTTCTCGCCCTTAGTAATGGTTATGTAATACCAGTGCTTGATTACAAAAATCTTCGGTCCCATAACGCGCCCCAAATAAATCATTAATTTAATAAAAATAGTTATATATTTATAACAATGATTATTTCCCCGGTACAATAACGCCGTTCCGGAACGGGAAATCAAGCCCTGCGTAATGTTATTTAATTCCGTAATTTCTCTCCGAATTAACACATCGGAGTCATCATTTCTTTGTTAAACTCGTTACAAGCTGTAGAACATTAGGTTCGGGCCCGTCGGTCAGCGGTCAGCAGACTCGGGCCTTCCGCGTCAAAACATGTAATATGCGTTCATTGTCTTCCGCGGCCGGAGACAATGCATTCTTGCTTATCCGGGATGAGCCGCGTCTCGGTCAATTGTGCTGTTTTGTCCATCTTGCTGTGGTCTTCTTCAGTGCTATACTTAAGCTTCTTCACAACTATGCTGCTGCTGTTCTGTATAGCTAAGAAGGCCACAACAAGATGGCCGAAACGTGAGCCCAATTGACTGAGACGCGACTCATCCCGGATGGCCAAGAATGCATATATTTGAAAGACAAGGGACAACCATGCCCACAGACAACCGGACCCTTCAGACCGAGGCGATGAGTCGGCATACGCTCTGCTTCCAGGTCGGTGGCAATATATACTCTCTGGTCGGTGCAATTATAACTGCCTTTCATACAGCTAAATCATGTCCCTACAATGAGACGTAATTCACAGAACTACAACTGTCATCTCGCGGGGCGGAATGCCATTGTCGCATTCCAAACTCATTTCCTGAAATCTAACAATTTTTCCTTCAAAATAAAATTTAAATCTTAAGTTTAAGCGAGTACATCTAATTGGGCTAATTTCAATTAATGTTTGCAGATTTCTTAAAAGAAAATACATAAAAACATTGAGAATGCAAATACAGCCCTCGCAACAAGGAGAAAACAAAAAGAGAGATTATCAAAAGGTTTTAAATAAATTCTAAAAGATTAATTTGTAAATATATAACAAAAATTCAAATGAACGAAACGTACGAAGAAATATGAAATATACACATTCTAACTTGCGTAGCATCCAACTGCCTGCAAACACATTACGCTCCAGAAGCGCAAGAAATTCGAATCGGGGGAAAAAATTGTTAAAGAAAATAAAAGTTGCCCACGTTTAACACAAAATTTCACACAAAAAAAACTCGAAATTATTTTTGAAAAATTGAACACAAAAATATCTGTTTTTGATGAACACATTGAAACGAAATTGAATTTTTGGAGACTCCAAAATACAGAATATTCAATGAACATATGACCTGCACTCGCTTAAGCGCCCTTCACGCTTAACGAGACCAAAATTTAATCAAAATTGTTAGTGCTATTTTTGAGACAAAATTGTTTGAATAAAATTAAAATTTTCTATTTTACGTAAAATTACGTCAATAATACTCAACGAACAAAGAGACTTGCAGCATTCTCTTAAACGTCCATTACACTATCCAACAACAAAATTTAATCAAAAACGTTGGAACTATTTTTTTGAAAATTTTGATAATGTTCCAGAGCTTCAGGTAAAGTACCCCCAAAAGGTTTATAGGTTTCAAATTCAAGAGGACGCTGCATCAGCCACATTGATTGGGGAATATCAAATTTGGGAGAAAATAGGCTGAATAATTTATCTACCAGAGTTGTTCACAGATAGATGGGCAGACGTTTGGCCATTTATCGACTTTTAGGTATCTAAGACCCACAAATATTGAATTCTGACTATACTACACTACACTACAATATGTATAAGCAAGATATGCCCTTTTTCGATTCCAAAGCATGGCAATATAAGTTTTTCGATTGAATATTCGCCATTTCCTGGCGCATGATCACAATATTTTGTCGTAAGAAAGTAAAAATTGGGAGCCATTTAATAATGTTCAGCTAATTATTCATGAAAATTCTGAAAAATGTCACAGGGACTACCTAAAGTAGAACCTACACCTGGGAGTAGAAAGACTACATTCGCAATCAGGAAGAGACCCAAAAAATTAAATATTTTAATGATCTCGAGAATGACAAATAGTTCTTAATCCTGAAGTATTTATGAAGTTTCAACTAAAAACCTAATCTGACTGAACTATGAGCAATGCATACCTACATGGATTCTTTCTGATTTTCAGTCCAAAATTGCATCTATCTTGCTACCAGTTTTGGAACCACACCAATAAACCTTAATTCTGATGTGCATGTGAAGTTACAGTTCAAAAACCTTTAAACACAAATTTTTAAGACCGAAAATATGGGATCATATTTTTGAAGTGATTCCCAAATTTCCTCTGGAGCAGGACAGAAAACCCGGCCATTAGATTTACAGATCAGAGCTACTCTTCCCCCCTGTACTACAGGTATATTACATATATATAATTTATAAATGTATATAAATTTATTACATCACCACTTACCAGGAGTAATTACACCTGGAAAATTTATTAACACTGCAGCTGTTGTGTGCAGTTCACAAAAATTTTTTTCACTTTCAGTTCTTTGTGTAGTACAGAAAGCGAATACCATGACTACAATACATTCCTCCCGATTTGTAACAGTTGCTTTAAATTATCCTTTTGTTTTGGTTTGATCACTGCAATAGTATAAGAGCTGCAATGGTATTTGAGACAGCGGAAATTCCACTTCTGTTTGACCACTGGCGTTACAGTGTTTGCTCAGAATGTTTAGATCAGGAAGAAAGGGGTTGTACAAGCAAAGCAAATAAAATTGATGAATGTGGTTTAAATTGATAAATGTTTTAGTTTATAAACGTGGTGTACAATTTTTGGAATAATTTCTTTATCTTGTTTGATTTGGTATAAATTATTTGTTGCAAATTTCAGAAATCTGCTACATTAACTTTGAAATATTTCTCAGTTCGTGAACGTTGCAAAATTGACCCTCCATTATTATTAACTTTTTATTAAGAGATTTTGAAGATATACTAGCCTTTCTTGTTTAGGTACCTTTTATACCTACACTCATTGGAAATTTCTATTCTACTACTATTTAATGGCCTTCATCCACTTTAAGCTATGTGCGGTTTCTTAGTCTGCAGCAGCTACAGAAATTTCAAAATATGCCACAACTACTGCAGATAGTGTCAGTCAGTCTGAGTGGTCATATCAGCATAAAAACTGAAATCTGACCCACAAATGATTTAAACAATCTTTACAACTCATAGGCTCATGAAACAGTTTTATAAAAATTGAAAAAGTCTAATGACCTAAGGATTATTCATATTTAATTCAATGCGATTCAATGAAAACCTTTTCAATTTTCTCTTGAAAGAATGCTTTTCTTTTGTTTACAAACTCCACCATTTTCAATGCTTACCTGTAACATATTCTTTGGAACCAGGTGATGGAACTATTAGTTGCCGATACTTGGCAGGAGTTGTAGCAAGTATGTTTTCATCATGTCTATATTTCTGAACACGTCTTACATCTGTTTGTCGAACTAGATCTGGACGCTGAGCAGCAATTTCATCAAATACTGCCTGCAATATGACATTCATTATCCCATCCCCCTTTCACAATGAAGAATATTATTGAGCTACAGTCAAGAAAAACTTACTTGTTTATCAAACAGAGCTAAATTTTTTTCAAAATCAAAATCATGATGCAAAAAATTGTCTATTGGTGTACCAAAACAAGCTTCATCCTTTTCAGAGAGTTTGTGACGGCGATCCTTCTTATTTGGGCTCTTGCGACCCTCCAAGACTGCAAAGAAACCCAAGGCTAAAACAATGACATTTAAATAAAGAAATATGACGAGAGTAAATATGTAATGTACATGAAAATACTTCACTCACTATTATTGCGACCATTTGTTTCTTCGTGTTTTCTTGGGGACTCACGAAGTTGAATACCTTTTCCAGTAGCAATGCTTTCACTAATAGATCTCCCTGGTCGTTTTGCTAATGGTCTCGTAACAGCAACAGTACTTGCTGACACATTTGTTTCATCAGTCTCCTGAGCTCTCTCGATAATTGATATATTTTTTATATCTCTGGCTCTGAGAGAAACAAGGAAGTATACTTGCAAATGCACTTACATTTCATAGTTTATTCACTTTATATTTCACCAATAAGCTAAAACACTCACTTCAAAACTATTTCCTTTGATTGTTCAGGTATTCCATTTCGGAATGCCTTTTTCAAAGTTAGGGTCTGGACTTTAGGATCTACATGACTTATTTGACCCTGATAAATACCCAGACCATTTTCACAGTCTATTGATACTATGTACCCAATAAACTGCTCGGTCATGATTTAGAAATCCTGAAAATTTAAATTCCCTTACAAACAAAATCAATAATCATTTGCTCACAGCACCTCACAGTCTTTCAGGAATGAAATCACCATTGAATATTTTCAGATTTACTTATGAAAACACAAAAATCATTAGAGATGTGTTATAACTATTGTTCATTACAAATGCATGATAGTGTCCTTTGCAACATTTTATCACACTTACCACGATGTGGCCTTATCACAATTTCAAAACAAGACGTCAAGCCAGCTGCAATCAGCTGCTTCGGCTGGATTGCGGCCTACATACAACGTAGTACGAAATCTCTTTCCAAGCTCTAGTTTCTCCTTCAGATGTGCCAACAATCGAAATTATTGAATGGCTTTCAGCAATTATTTCCAAGATAATGGATCTCGCGGATCACTTCCGAACATCTATTCACTATCTAAATCCGTAACAAACGCCAATGCGCCTCAGGAAATAGAACTGAAACGCTCAACTCAGGAAAACATCAACCAGCTGTCTTGACACAAACCTGCGCAGGTTAGCGAAGTGAAATCAGGAAGTCATTGGCTTCGGTGTTACGTTGGTAAATCTTTAAATTGCAAAGGAGAGCGTAATTCAAATAAAGGGGAAAGGTGATTTTTAAAAAAATTAGTTTTTAAGTAATTAAATTGTAGATAAATAAATAGTTTATGGAATACACGGGGTTCGTGAGAGGATACAAGGGATAATAAAAAGTAAGTAATGCTTCTTCTGTTATGAAAAAGGTATGAAAGGGATAAATAATATTTAAACTAAATAAATGATATAATATGTGATAATATTATCATGTCTGTTATTATAACTTTCCCCTCGCGCGATTAAACTCCCGATAGTGCACTCAATGTGGAGCAAAAAGGGGGGTCAACCTTGCAAGAGGCGAGGTAGAAGATTTTTTTATTTTGTGTATATTGTTAGTAGTAAGAAAACCCTAAGTTTTTCACCTCGAAATACTTTGGAAAAAGTTTTGGTAGCCCCCAAAACAAAATAAGTTCTTTTTTTTACGTAATAACTTTTTAATGGCCGATCTTCACGCAAACGTCGTTATGTGCAATTTTGAAGATCATAACATTGGCTATAAATTTGCATTACATATTATTTCTCTAAGGCAAATAGTACCAAAGCTTCGAGATTTTAACATTTCACCAATTTTTTTTCTTTTCATTCTGAAATTGTCCAAAATCACAAATGTAATATTTCTGAATTGTTAAGGTCTTTATAAATAAAAGGCGATTAAATACCAATGTTTTTAATACCTACTGAAGTTAAACACGCGTTCGAAAGTTCAGGTAAGAGAGATAGTAGGCCTACACGTTCTGGCATTTAACACGATTTACTTACATGAAAAGCATTTCAATAAAATAAAATGACGATCGCTTCTTCTTTTTAAAACAATAATAGCTTATTTATTATTATTATTATTATTATTATTATTATTATTATTATTATTATTAGAAGAAGAAGAAGAAGAAGAAGAAGAAGAAGAAGAAGAAGAAGAAGAAGAAGAAGAAGAAGAAGAAGAAGAAACATTAACACATAAATTTAAAAAAATTAAATTACACATGACTGTTCTTTTATTTCTCAGTTATTTTTTGTTTCTGAACAAATATATTCATTTCTTTTGTAAATAATAAACAATTTACATGTTTCTGGAGTGTTTTTATGCTTCTGCAATACATTTTTTTTGTGCCTAGAAAGCATTTTTTCAAACCAACTTTTGAGTGCTAATTGCGAACCATTCGGAAAATCCCAGTAGATTATTAGAAAAAATATGCTTAAAATTGTTTTCAGAACTTATATGCGACGTTTGGACGTTTCCTCCCCGGACATCCTGTATATTTCTTTCTTTCATGAGTCAATTGCAGCGTTCTAGAGTTTTAAAATCTCTAACTCAAAGAATAAAGGTAACATATCTGCAAGACCGATTCAACATTCTATTAGAAATTGTTTGCTGGTAGGTATTTCTCTATTTGATTCACCTGTAAATAGGTCAGCTATTGTTTTAAATAGTTTGAGAAATGCATCTCCGTTATTATATTTTTTACGGGGAGAGATGGTTCAAGGCATCAACTGATGCCCGTCTGAGGTCCTAGTTTCGAGTCCAGACGGTGGCAGTATTTTTCGACACTAGCTTGTCTCACAAGTCGGCAGGTCGAATTCAATCGCTGTCTGGAGGTGAAATCTGGCGGTCGGCTGCTCCGATTGAATTCGTGAAGTGAATGCCGAAGCAGTCTCGTAACAAACGGCCCACGGACCGCGCGCGATCTCACTTTCCTCTTCCTTGTCCTATTCTTACCCCTTACACACGTACACTAACATGCACTACACTACCACAGATGCCGGAAGACTTGTCGGGAGTTTAGAGATTGTCCCGGCTGGGGGTGGTGACCCGCTAGATACCTGGTTGGGGATACACTCAAGCTTGCTTATTGTAGGTCGGCACCGGATCTCGCCATACAGCGGGAGAAAGATCACCGCCCTCTCGGGCAAAAAACATGTAATTACACTTCTGGGACTAATGACCGTTGTAGTTGACGTACCCGAAATTAGTAAACTATCAATCTATCATTATATTTCTTGTTTCGATACCAGAAGTTATTTAATATTTTTTATTCAACAAATATTTCGTCTGTCTGATACAATATGGCTTCTTCAAACTATTGAAGAAGACACGATTTTGCTGTGCGACTATCAGTAATCTCACTGTGTTCGCCCATCAAATCATTAAGTAAGAGAGTGGCATTCATCAAAGATGCCTTCAAGGTAAGAATACACAAACATGAAGTGCATGGTTTCATCAACATTAGTGGCAAGGCGAAATCTCTTTACTTTCTTGTTGTTGTTGTTGTTGTTGTTGTTGTTGTTGTTGTTGTTGCTGTTGTTGTTCTTCTTCTTCTTCTTCTTCTCCTTCTTCTTCTCCTCCTTCTTCTTCTCCTTCTTCTTCTTCTTCTTCTTCTTCTTCTTCTTCTTCTTCTTCTTCTTCTTCTTCTTCTTCTACTTTCTTGTCAGCCTGAACAATTTATTTTGACAGAAATGATCTGATCACTCTTACCTGAACGTTCAAATGCGAGTTTGACGTCAGTAAGAATTAAACACATTAGTATTTAAGCGCGTTTCATTTATAATGACCTTAATAATTCGAAAATACAACATTAGAGAGACCATTAGTAATTTTGGCAAAAAGAAAATTTGGTGAAATGTTAAAATCTCATAGCTCTGTTACTATTTTCTTGGGATAAATAATGTCTAGCAAATTTGTAAAACATTTTATGACCTTTAAAATTGTACATAACTATTTTGCGCTAAGATCAACCATAAAAAATTTATTACGCAAAAACCAAAACATTAACATTTTTTTGGCTACCAAAACTTTACTCGAAGTATTTCGATATAGAAAAGTTGGGTTTTCTTACTAATAACAATATAAACAAAATAAAAAACAAAATATTCTACCTCGCCTTTTGCAAGGCAAAATGACGTCGACTGCTCTACGATGTCGAAGAATGAAAGAAAAGAACAGCAAATGAAACGAGGGCATTACGTATTTTAGTTTGAATGCTCTTGGTTGCACTTCGTGTTTAATTTCTGACAAAGCTTCTTTTAATTTCATGCGTTTGTGCGAAATTTGATTCGTTATAGAGAAAGGTTTTAAATTTCTTCAAGATCACAAAATTGTACACAGAGTATGAGAACAACCATCCTTTAATGTTATTAGTATTAATAGAGCCCGCAAGGTTAATCCATTTACTGTCTAAAAAAGGCAAATAATAGTGATTTATGTAACAAGTCCTTAAATACTAATAAAGGATATGTTACAAACAATTGTTTTTGTTATTTCTAGTTATTATTCTTATTCTAAATAAATTTTTGACATTTTCATGAGTTAAGAATATTGTCATTACTCACCACGCTCTGTAGCAAGGGTTGCTAGTACAGGGTTTGGTACCGTTTTTAAATAACACTTGCAGTGTGCGAAAGACAAAAAGGACAAAGGGAGACAAGTAGACCAAAGCTGGGAAAGGACGAAAAGGGTAAGGGGGCAAAACAGGACAAAATTGGTCAAAATTGGAAAAGGGGAAGAAATGGCCAAATGGGGAAAGGGAGACAAATTATGCGAGGGAGAATGGGACAAGGGGACAAAATGGGACAAGGGAACAATGGGACAGGTGACAAAATGGGAAAGGGGGTATAAATGGGACAAGACACGCAATGAGACAAAATGGAACAAGGGAACAAAATGGTTCAAAGGAACAAATGAAACAAGGGAGCAAAGAGAGACAGTGGGAAAAATGAGCATTTCATCGGTCGTTGTTTTGGACGCAAAGCGGGTTTTAGGTGGTTGGTTGCTACATAGCTATGTGCGTGTTTACAGACGTAAAAACTAATAAAGTATTTAATTTTACTAAGGAGCCGTCCATAAATAACGTAACGCTGAAGAGGGGGAGGGGGTTTGCGGCTGTGTTACGCTGCGTTACAAAGGGGTAGGAGGCTTATAGTTTAGTGAACGTAATGCAGATATTTATTTTTAAAATCTTTCAACTTCAGCTGAAATAATTCCATTTATTCAGTCACATACTAAATCATTAACATATTAACAAATTAAATTAAAATATAATAAATTAAAGAAGTTATATTCTATAAATTGTTGCAATAAATGAAAATAGTTTTCATCAATGATATATTGAATGAATCTTGGGGGTGGGAGCCTTGTCGCAAGCGTTACGTAATTATTTGAGGGAGGGGGGTTCAAGTACTCGTTACACGTGCGTTACAGGGGGGAGAGGGGGTATTCAAAATACTCCAAATTTGCGTTACGTAATTTATGGACGGCTCTTTAGTATGAGTAGACAAAAAGGTAGAAGTACGACGAAAGAGCAGTAAAAACGATCTGGAATTTAAAAAAAGTTTTTAATTAAAATAATTTCATTATTCAACCGAAATAACTTGAACGTGAAGTATGTTTGAGCACTTACATTGAAAGAAACGTGTTCTTCTTTGTCATCCTGATTTATATAACCAACCCCCACCTGCCGCCAAAGAGAAACCCTGAAGCAAACCTTTCAATTTTGGGCGATATAAAGCCTCGAAACATTTTCTATTTAAAAAAAGACTCCATAATTATGCTTTAGTTTTGTTGTTGAAATAGAGCAACAAACCTTTTTAAAAATGGCGCAGGTCCGATTTTCATTCAGACATCTGAATTTTCAGATATTCCAAAAGTATAAATTTTTTTGGACCTAAAATAGATTATTAAAGGTATACATTTTTTTCTAAATTAGATCTTCAATTATTTTTTAAAGTCGTTTTCGCATTTTTCAATGTAATCAAGATCACTATACAAACATACAGGATTTTCTCAGAAGTAGCTCCGGTTTTTTAGACCCCTCCCCCTCCGAAGTCTGCTGCCGCTTACACGAGGCCGCTGGGTCTGCCAGAGGCGGTCCTTTGGGGTAGGCAAGGTAATCAGCCCGTGAACGGGCTCAGGCTTACCTACGACGTCCCTGCCTCGCGGCCATGGATTACGGGAGGTACGTGTGGTTAGCACGTAGTCATCCCCACGCCGTATTACGGTCTTCTCAACCTGAGAAGTGAATTTTCTCTTCGTCCCAGCAACATGAACTGGGACATTGCAAGGAAACGCACACTATAATCTTGGCTGGACCGAGAATCGAACTCGGAGCCGCATAATGGAAATCGAGCACGCTGACCAAGAGCTTGCCAGGAGCGCTGGCAGTACATAAGCTGATAAATATTTACTAATTAAATACATTTCACACCTACTATACTTTTAATTGCGCTTACACTTTGAGTATTTTTCATCTAAAAATATAAAATAAGAAAAAAACCGAATGAGCTTACACCACACTTGCTTTGGAGACACTCGATGCACGCGCGTTCTGCTTAGGTGAATTATTATGATTTGAACAGCCTGCACTCACGCCGTGCGGCGCTCGGAACACATCGCTTTGCAGCCACTGTAGCAGCGTGGCGCTTGTTCAATTGACGAGTTTACAAGCGGACAATCGATTGATTATTACGCGTTTCCAGAGGCGTCAACTGTTATGGCCAATAGGTGTGTAAGTGCCGTGCATATAACGGCGGCACCACACATGCGGCATTCGGCGAATCCCGAGCAAACGCTCGCCGAATCCCGAGTAGTGTGGTCGGGTTGCTTGCGATTCGCCGAGCGCCGAACATTCGGTATTCGCCCTACCCACCGCGTGGCGGTCTTTAGGACACATCAAAGGGGGGCGAACATTCGCCGAACGCATCAGCTATTCGGGATTGGATGAGCTACTCGGCGAATGCCGAATGTTTGGAGCCGCCTTAAAGACCGACACGCGGTAGGTAGGGCGAATACCGGATGTTCGGCGCTCAGCGAATCGCAAGCAACCCGGCTCACTACTCGGGATTCGAAGAGCGGTTGTTCGGGATTCGCCGACTGCCGCATGTGTGGAGCCGCCTTAACACCTCGAGAGATGGAGTTCCTCCTCAGCTAGAACGTGAGATTCGACAGCACCTACTTTCGAGTTTCCCTCCTCTTGGTATGTTTGTCAGGGGCTATTAGTTCTCCTCCAGACAGCGTCTAAATACGACCTGGATATTTAGGTGACGAAAATCTCCATCGGGGCTCGAACGCTATGACCTTCAGTTAAATACATTAGAGGCAACGGTTATTGCCATAAATTATCTCAGGTGTTACAAAGTGGAAAAAAGTATTATGATGATTATTTTGTACCTTATTTCTATATTAAATAGGCGTGTTACGTGATAGTTTTAGACTGAAATAAGTTTTTTCGACATTATGACTGATCTAGTGAGAGAATTATTACGTAAACCGTTTGCATGACGTAGCATTGTAGATAAGCGACACATTTTGGATAATTGTCGTCCTATTCTTACATTGAGTACGGTCGACATCGTGCTGTCGAGAAAAAATGTGAATATATCATTCGTAAACAAGTAGGTTTAATATTAAACATTAATTCTTAAATTTTATAAATTAATGAAATAAATTAATAAAATAAAATAAACATTAAATATTAAATAAAAATACATTCTCCAAAAATATTTCAGGGAGCGCACAATCAGTTAGGTCCTGCCTCTTGATTTTTTGAAGAAAAAGTATTTTACTTTATCATGTACGTATCTAGTATAGATAAAATACAGTAACGTAAGAAAAAGTACCGATTTTTGACCAAAAAAAATGAATGCCATAATTATAAAAAAAATCTTGTTCCTGAATATAGTAAATAACTCAAATGTGTAGTGTAGTCCGAATAATGTTTTGTGGATCCTTGAAACCGAAAAATTGATTTTCGGTAAAACGTCAGTCTATCCGACTAGCTGTGGACAATAATAAAACCTAAACCGATTTACAGCATTTCTTCCAAAATCGATTTCTTTCAAAATGGCCACACTCGAGGTCTTGCGAATTTGAAACGTAATTTCAAGTCCTAACGGCATTTTCAAACTTTTCTAAAAAATGATCCAATTTTTACTTCTCCCTACTGAGTAAAGAGAAAGTTATGTACTGCTGTGCGAAAAAACGGTGAATTGTTGGCAGAAAAATACTTATTACAGGGCCCTAATAACGAAAAAGTGGAGACATCCAGTTGCTAAATTTAGTGGAAAATCCTGTAGCACGTGGTGTAGTCAGAATTCTTGTTTTAAGGGTCCTTGATACCGAAAATTCGAATGACCACAAAACGTATATCTGTCTGTCCGTCCGATTGTCCATACGTCCATCTGTATACAACTCTAGCGGCTAAACCGCTTACTCGATTTTCATCAAAATTGGTATTTCACCAAAATTGACCTGGCTGATGTCGCAGTTCCTTGAATTTGAAACATATATTTAAATTTTGGGAGATACTTTACGTGAAGCCCCTGAGACATTTTCAACAAAAAATGGTTCCATCGTTTTTTAATAAATTTTGTTGTTGAATAGTGTAAATGTCGTTTAAGAGAATGGTGCAAGACTCATGTCATTTAAAAACTCAGATTTTTGAAAACTGCAAAAGTTCAACTTTTTTTAGTCTTCCTTCAACTAAAATAATAAAGATATAGTTCTTTCCTTAATGAAATTTGTTCCTTAAAGATAGATTTTAACCTATGATCATGTACAATTTTTCGAGAATTTGTGTACTTTTCGTATGATTTTGCGTGAAAATACGGGGAAGGAAGTATGTGCTGTATTTGCACCTCTAGTTTAGTTTTTCGCACTTACCTCGTAAGAAGAGAAAGGGGAGAAAGTATTGTAATTGTGCACCGGAAAAAGGCAATTTTTCGCCAGAAAAACACTTCTTGCCAGAACCTGGTAACAAAAAATCGGGTTTTCCTGGATATAAAAACCAAATCTTGTTTCACCGGATATGAGAAGAGCAACAAATCTCATCACTAGCATCCAAATATACGTGTCATCCCACAGTTCATAGTAGTTAGTTCAATGACCTCTGCATCGAAACGAGGTGGTCCTGGGGATATTTTGCAACAATCACGAAGAGTATAAACTTCCTCTGGATTGATTGATTGATTGATTGATTAGGGATTCAACTACTAAGTACATTAGTCCCGTAAGTATAGTTCGTGTTTTCCCTCGGATGTGTGGGGTATCCTCCCTCTGAATAGCGAGATCCAGCGCCGACCTATTGGTCGGCCTGGGGGGATTTTCCCCAACTAGGTATCTCGCTCCATTCTATTCTCGGGGGAATTCCACAGTCGGGACAAGCTCCAAGCTCCCGACATATGTGGTAGTGTAGTGCGCGTAAGCGTGTGTAAGTAAGGAGAGAGGATAGATAAAGGATAAGGAAGGAAAGATCGCCGCGGTCCGTGGACCGTTTGTTAGGGTACTGCTCCGGCATTCGCTAGGTGATGATCGGGAGCCAAGGAGGTCGGAGGGAGAGCTTTCAGGAGGTGTTAAAAGGTCCAAGAAGACGATTCCCAATTATTCAGGGTAATACGTTAAAGCCAAACACTTGTTGACATCGCCATTCCATCTATTCATGGATACTCTTCCAAACCTTCCTCCTTCCTAACCCGTGGAGACCGATGCCAGCCCTCCCAAACCAAACCTCAACCGCGAACCTCAACCATACCCTTGTCTCCAAATCAAAGGGTAATAGGCAGACTTGTGAGGATTTTCTTAGGTACGTGGCTCAAATTTTCACTGAGGGGTGAGGTTCTTTTATCTATTTTTTAACGGGGAAACAAATATTAAATTTGGTTTTCTTTATGAGTTTTGTTCATTGTGAAGGGACAATAATTTATATGTCCTTGTTTGTATAAAACCAACAATAGAATTCAAAATGAGCAAACATTACGTTTAGCATTGTTACATCCATTTTATAAGTATAATTTCCGTTCATTTACCATAAATGTAATATTTACCTACATCTATTTTTAATGCAATAAGCTATTATAACAATACAGCGCACCCCATTTGATGCGATCTTGCTGTAGTAAATTAAGACACATACCCCATGCCAATATATATTTAGACCACATTTAATCTTCATGCGTAAAGTACTGAATTCTGTTCAATTAATTGTCTACTTTTAAGTTCTCGTTTCACATTGCTGACATCCAACCTCAAAGTTTTTATAACGCAAGCCGATAATGTTCAGTTAACGATGATAACTCCTCTTACTCTTTCTGCTTGAATTTTCAATGTTGAATGGCGATTGGAGTTCCCGCAATGCCAGAATCCCGCACTTCTTGCCTGAGTTTGCCCTCGAGTCGTACACGAGGTAAACACAAATGCAAAATGGATTGTAGGCCTGGTTTAGAATGTATACTGAAAAATAAATTCACGACATAAATTTCGGAAATCCATTTAAATTGCTTTTCTCTTCATTTTCTTCTGTTCGTGGTTCGTGACCCCATACTAACAAATTGATACACAACATCGATAGTAAGAAGTAAAACATGAATATTTTAGTTATTTTTCTCAGCAATAATAAAAACAGTGTATTTAAACAAATCGAAATGTTTAAACAAAGCATAGTGATCGAGAGACCGATATAATCGATTCCCTCTTGTCTATCCTTAAGGGTCTGAAATCGTGGAACCGTCATATGTTAGGAAGAGGCAAGCCAAATGTTATGCTTCTTGTTGGAAAGGATTGAGGAAGCTATGATACGCAAGATTAAAAGAGATTATATTTCTCTACACCGTTGAATTTAGAAATAAACCATCGAACCTTGCAGCAAGATTATATTTGCAACCGATCACCTCGTTTAGCAGTGTTTAAACAGAAAAGTCAATCGTATTGTTACATTCATGAAGCGCACCGGCCTAACACGAAAAGCTTTTCTTATAACCATCCTTCACTCTGTCCTCGTGCAATTTTGTATCACGCCAACTACTGTCTTGCGGACTAGCCAGATAATCTCAGTTAAACGGAGCCACAGAGCTTCTAGAATCTTGTGAACTCATATATCAAAATTTCTGGCGCACGTTATTAGAGGCCCAGTTTGTTGAACTCCTCCACATACAAATGTCTTACAACCACATCTCTGCCCCCCGAGATGCCAAAGAAGCTCAAAGACCGAAGCTCGAAGAAGAAGCTTCAACGGGGAGGAAGTTTTGTCTTGGTCGTCGCCGGCGGTTCAAGGCCAGACCCGCACTCTCGCACCTGCGCGTGGGTTGAAATACAGAAATATACCACAACAGCGTCTCAAATTCATACATAGAGCCTTCCGCGTCGAAGATCTCTTGACCAGCTCTTGGAGACCATTCGCATACCTGCTCGCGTGATTTGAATCGTAGCGGTGATCTACGGCTGCATCTTTGTCCCGAATACATAATCATCTACGTAGAGGTAGAGGGTGTCATGGCTGCAGCGGTGCGCAAGCATGATGCGCGGGGATTTAATAGTCCCAGAGGGCGCTTCGCGACTAATTGCACACCTAAGCACGTGGGTTTAAGTACGGCTGTGTTCTATCGCAGCATCTCCGCCCGAAACAGAGCTTTCAGCATCAAGGAAGTCAGGGTCCCAACCGGAGCATCGCGACCAATTGCACAGCTGTACATTGGTTGAAGAGCAGCGGTGTTCTACAGCAACATCACCGCTCTGTATCCAAAGTCTGCTCTGTAATCAGCACTTGAAAGCCAGACGCACATCTGCGCGTGTTGGTTGAAGTTCAGCGGTGATCTGCGACACCGCTGCGGGTACAGAACCTTCTGCATCGAGGATGTTGTTATCGTACCCGTTTGCACATGTGAGCACTCTGTATGAAGTGTAGCGGTGGTCTACGGCAATATCTCCGTGGAGATGCAGAGCATTCTGCATCGAGAAAGTTGTGGAGTCAGACGGCGCATCGCGACTAATTGCACAGCTAAGCATCTCCGCCCTGAATCCACTGCCTTCTGCGTCGAGGATGTTTCGGCTGTAACCAGCACTTCAAAGCACCCCTGCGCGCGTGGGATTGAAGTTGAGCGGTGTTCCCCGACACCTCTGCCGCGGATATAGAGACTTCTGCATCGGGGATGTTGTGGTCCCAGCCGATGATTCGCAGTTGCACAACTAGTCACGTGGGTTGAAGTGCAGCGGTGTTCTATTGCAGTATCTCCCCCTTGTATCCAGAGACTTCTGCGTCGAGGACTTTGTCGTCGTAGCCGACACTTCGAAATTGCACACATTGCACAATTGCACACATGAGCACGTAGTTAAATGACAGCCAATTCTGTGGCAGTATCTCCGCGCCGCATACAGACCTTTCTTTCTTCGAGGATGTTGTGGTCACAGATGGGGCTTCGCGACCAAAGACACACCTGAGCACATGAGTTCAAGTACAGAAGGTATCTATGGCACTATCTCCTCGCCAGATACAGAGCCTTCTGCTTCGAGGATGTTGTGGTCCCAGGCGGCACTTCGCGACCAATTGCGCACCTGAATACGTGGGCAGAAGTGCAGCGGTGTTCTACGGCAGCATCTCCGCCCCGTATCAACTGCTTTCTGCGTCGAGGATTTTTAGGTTGTAGCGAGAACTTCAAAGCCAGATACACCCCTGTGCGCGTGGGTTGAAGTGCAGCGGTGATCTATTACAGTATCTCCGCGAGGATCCAGAGACTTCTGCATCGAGGACGTTGTCGTCCCAGGGGATACTTCGAAACCGATTGCACACATGAGCACGTGGTCTGAAGGACAGCGAATTCTGTGGCAGTATCTCCCCGCCGCACACAGACCTTTCTGTATCGAGGATGCCGTGGTCCCAGAAGGCGCATCGCCACCAATTGCACACCTGGGTACAGCAGTTATCTATGGCACTATCTTCTCGCCAGATACAGAGCCTTCTGCTTCGAGGATGCTGTGGTCCCAGGCGGCACTTCGCCACCAATTGCGCATCTGAATACGCGGGCTCAAGTGCAGCGCTGTTCTACGGCAGCATCTCCGCCCCGTATCCAGAGCCTTCTATGCCGATGACGTCGTCGTCGTCGCAGCCGGCGCTTCGCGGCCAGTCGCACACCTGCGCGCGTGGGTTGAAATGCAGCGGCGCTGGGCAGCGAAAGACGGCGGCCGCGGCGGTGGCGGCGCCCCACAGAACTGGCTCACACTTGACGAACAGGGAGCAGTCGCCCGGGTAGGGCAGATGCCAGCCGGAGGGCGTCGCCGCTGAGCACACGTTTGTGATCTCGCGTTGCGGCTGCGCCCCGTCTGCGGCTGAAAATCAGAAACCGCGTGAGTATGGCGTTGTGGAAAGGACGGTCGCTCGTCAAGAAACACCGCCGGCACAAGGAACACGCTAACTATGAGTGGCGGAGCTAGACACTTTTGGACCCGGGACAATGCTAAAACGTAGCCCTCTCCCCTCCCCGAATAAAATCTAAACTGTGGAAGTTATTTCAAGAACCTCTTAGAGTTGTTTTATTTTCACAAATGAAAGATTACAATGTTTAAGCTAGAAGAAGTTTTTGGAAAATAGTTTGAATAATAGTCGTAAGTGTCAGTCTGATTGCCAAGATTGTTAAGGCAGCAGTGCCGATGATTGAGGGCTCGAATCCCGCCTCGGGCATGTGCGTATTTGTGATTGTATGTGTCGTCCTTTCCCCCCCCCCTTATAATCATCATTTCATCTTTCATATCCCCAAGGCATATTTCAGCAGAAATACCGATCCTCCTAATACTGTTTCATGTGAATACTTCCAGGACAAAATTTGATTGGACCTTGGTGGGTATAACTGAACTTTTGCGTTGTCTGGTGTACGTTTTTTTATTGCAAAATTTAGACTTTTCTGACATTTTTCATTTCATAGAGTTCTACCTTATAAGTAATTACTCTAATAAACTATTTAAGGTAAAAAATTAATTGAAAAGTTTATGAAATATCAATTATTAAACCGAGACTTAAAAAACGGTAACAGATTTTATTAAGGGAGAAAATCACTATCTTTAATATTTTACTTACATGGCTTCAATTTTTTCAAAGAAAATTGCCATTTTGGCTGAGATTTTACTATCCTTTAATAGTCTTAAAATAATATTTCCGCTCTACAAGTAGGAAATCAAAATATCAAGAAGATGTCAAAAAATGTACTTTGGGCGGCGATAGATGTCAGCTAGCAAGAGTATTTGGCAAGTCCAAGTAGCTAGCCGAGACCAAAGGAAACAGAAAACTAATACAGAATAGTGTGCCAGTGGCACCACCAGTCACTCTTTGTATACTGCTTACTAAGAATTTTGTATGGGTAAAAAACTCATCCGATACGTTCGTGAATACACTGCATATATTATACAATGAATTCAATGACAGAAATATATTTTCATTTAAAGTTTTGATGACAGTTATATTAATTCGAAGAGAGATTGTGATATAACTAGGATTACAAAACCATTACTAAAAGCGAGAAACTACGTGCTGTTTTAGCTCCACTAGTTTGTATTCGTCGTAGGCTTCCGCGACTAGAGTCATGTAAATAATCTTGGCTGTCCAGGTGATTCCGAATCGATGGCTGTGCTGCCGACATTCGACCACCGCGCCGTGGACTTCCTCAGGGCCGATCTGCCGAAGGTCAGCCAAACAAAAGAAAAGAACACTTGAAAGTGTGTTGAAACGTCGGCACTACAGCCTTCGACACGGCGCACCCGGACAACCACGATCGTTTACATTTCGTGAATTCATTTCCAAAACATGAGTCTGGCCGGACAAGTGGCTCGGCAATCTGCCAAACACGAAAACACTCAGATGACGTGGCTGACGCGCTGAACCCCAACACTCACGCACTTTTGGCTATATTTTTGTTGCATCGCTAAACAATTCTTTCAACTCTAATTGTAGCAAAAATTACTTAACAAATATTTGGTTGACATGCAATTCGTTTTGGAGTGTTTGATTTTGGAATTCTGCATAATCGATGAGGAATACCTATTGGAGAAAATAACCTTTATTGTGGGACGGCGAGCGTCGTCATTCCGGACCCTTGGCTTCCGGGATCCCGGTGCCGCAACCCATTGCTCCAGCCCAGCTACACAAGTGATAACAAAGGCGATTAGAGCGAAGGAGAGGACAAGCAAGAGAAGGAAAAGGAGATACGGAGACAAAGTAATACATTTAAAATATGTGCTCACAACAGCAGGAATAGATGTTAACTAAGATTATCGCAGAGAGCTCTTATTTACCTAGAATACTAATGTCCACAATCCCACAATGATATCCTCAAACGAACGAGAACACTCGTTTTATGTATCGCACCAGTTCAGTCATATTTTCAGGTCCCGCAGATTGTATAGTGGCAATAGTTGTGTTAATGCTCATCCAATGGGGCACCGGCACCGTAGGGTGAAGGCTTAGGGATGTGAAACCAAGATTCCAGTTCGACTGTTACGTCTCAGGAATAAGAACTAAGGACTAAGAACAAGAAGACGAGGAAGAAGAAGAAGAAGAAGAAGAAGAAGAAGAAAACGGAGAAGAATTAGTTGATAAAAAACAAGGAGCGCTAAGGAAAAGAAGAATTGAAGGGGGAGAGGGAGATCAGGACAAAGAAGGGAAAGATGAAGGAGAAAGAAAGGTGATCAGTAAGAGCGGAAAGAAGAAGAACGAAGAAAATTGAGGGGGAAAAAGTTGAAGAATCAAAGCAGGACGGAGATGAAAGGTAAAGAAGCAAGAGGAGGGAGGAGGAAGACGAAGGGGACGCGAAGAAGGGTGAGGAGAAAACTCGTAAAAGCAAGACAACGAAGAGGAGAGAAAAATTGGAAAAAAGTAGATTAGGGAATATTAATAAGATGAAGAAAAAGGCAAAGAAGAAGAACGTTCTCACCGCGGCGAATGAAGCGTTGAATGAAACCGCCCGCGAGGCTGTCGCCAGTTGCTTGGAGATCGCGCAGTTCACCGCCCGTGGGTGGGCGGGGGCGGGGGCGGAAGGGGCGCGCAGGTGGTTTGCGACGTGACGCGACACCGCGCATGGCTGCCTATCTCGGTCACGTAACACGGCGTGCTTCCTCCATGGCAGCGTGCTAACTCCATTCCGTGCGCTTCGCAGCTGCATTCACTTGAACTTCGAGGAATAGTTCTTTGGGTCTCTCAGGAATAGCTAGTCAACTGGTTTCCAATTTTTCTCTCCACTTCCTTCTTTTGCTTTTACGAGTTTTCAACTGACCCTTCTTTGTGTCCCCTTCCTCATCCTCACCTTTCCCTTCTTGCTTCTTTCCCTTTATCACCGTCCTCCTTTGATTTTCCATTTTTCAAATTTTTCCCCTCAATTTCATTCGCTCTTTTTTTCTTCCCGCTCTTCCTGATCACCTTTCTTCCTCCATCATCTTTCCCTTCTTTATTCTGATCTCCCTTTCCCCCTTCACTACTTCTTTTCCTTAGTTCTCCTTGTTTTTCATCAACTAGTTCTTTCTCCCTTCTTACTCCTATTCTATGTTCTTCGTCATCTTCTTCTCTTTCTTAATTCTTATTCCTGAGACCAAACAGTCTAACCGGAATATTGGCTTCACATCCCTAAGACTTTCGCCCTAGGGTGCCAACCCCATTGTATGAACATTTTTAACAACAATTGTCACTAGACAATCTGCTGGACCTGAAAATATGACTAAACAGAGTGATATATGAAACGAGTGTTCTATGTCGTATGAAGATATCATTCTGGGATTATGGACATTAGTATCCTATGCAAATAAATTATCTCTGCGATAATCTTAGTTAACATCTATTCCAGATGTGAGCACATATATTAAATACATTCATTTGTGTCCGTGCCCTTCTCCTACCCTTGTTTGTTCTCTCCTTAACTCTAATCGCCATTGTTATCAGTGGTGTAGCTGGGCTGCAACGGGGGCGGGGGGGAACTGGGGCCCGGAAGCCAAGGGTCCGAAATGACGACGCTCGCCGTCCCCCAATAAAGGTTATTTTCTTCAATAGGAATTCCTCATCAATTTGCTTCAGAATTCCAAAATCAAAGAATTTGAAACGAATTGCATGTCAACAGTGTAGACTCTGTAAGGAACACAGAAGCAGTACCATACGAAAAACGTTTGGTCTCTCTAGCAGAGCAATCGAAAATTTGCAGAAGTTCATAGTTTCAGCATCTTCCTGTAATTACAATATTGAAGATAAATAAGTTGTTCTTAATGAAATCTGTTATTGAAAGACATCTTAAAATAAGGTAATTACGATTTTTCGAAAACAAGTAATTTTCATGGAATTTTGTGGTTCGATTTTTCTCAAATAGAGCAAAGCGCGCTTATAAAAATGTCGCGGATCATGTTTTTGGTGACCTATATTTTTGAAAATTGCAAACCTACAATATTAATTATTGAGATTTTTCCATTATGAAATCTGTTCTAGAAATAGATCTTTAATTATTTAGGTCATGTACAATTTTTTAAAAATGTAAGTGGTTTTCGTGTAATATTTGCATGAAAAATACATTAGAAAACCATCTTCTAAACAACGGCTTCAAATTTTTTTCTTTCTTTTTTGCCGCAACACGCTTGTAAAAATGCTACACATTCCATTGTCGTATAACTCTATATATTTTAAAACAACAACAAATAAACGTAGCAATATTGATAGAGATTCTTTTCTTAACAAAACCTGTTTTTGAAATTAGACCATTAAATAAGGTTATGTTCAATTGTTTTGAAACTATGAGTAGTTTTCGTTCGATGTAATTTTTAGTTTAATGATGAAATAGGCGAAATGTTTCTAGAACCTGTCTCTCGCCTTCAGCATTGACGCTAGATATTTCTTCAGCAGTGGAATATAATTCTCAATATTTAAATTTAAAATAATTTAATGTATTTTTTTCGAAATATGGTTACTTTTCGTTCTTTTCGTGAACGTTTTCGTAAAAAAAACATACCGATTGTCGACAAGAGAAAACGTTTTTTTCTTAAGATGCTTTCTTAGAGTGGAGTAAAGCACTCTTACAAACATGGTTAAAGTGCGTCTATCATTTAAGCATTCATCGTGTCTATCATATAATTGCAAATTCGAATTTTAGGCGTTTCTTTTGGTGAAAAGTATGTATCACTAGGTAGCAGTAAAGTTACTTGGATATAATTTGCAATATTATGACACGAGCATTACGTGTTCGTTACAGATAAAGCAACAAAATATGTGTTGTTGCAGTTGTTTTTAAAACAGGCTCATTAGTACTTTTCGAATAGTCACCCCGGTTATCAGGCCGCAATACGAGAATGGTAACACCGCAACAAGGCAGTGGGAGAAATCAATTCTATGAATTGCCTTATTTAGAGATATTAAGCATTATTATGTTTCTTGCTGTACGGAACGAAGTTGTGGATTATTCAATCTGATTGGATTATTCAATTGATGTTTTAGCTTTAACAGAGGCGCTTGTAGAAATTATTCTTACTTCTCTGTATAATGTCCTGCGAATTCTTTTACAATAGATTTAACCAAACTTGTTTTGTAAATGGGTAAGAAATGGCAACTATTTCTTTTTTTACGGTTGCTTTGCCCGAAGGCCTTCAACAACTGCTTCTTGATACCGATGTAATTACAAAGATTGCACCTCTATTCTACCACTGGAAAGGAGTTTTGTTTGTAATGACCGAGATGTTCAAGTACGTGTTGTAGCACTACCAGTTTTTATGAGAAATACCAAAACCTTGGCTGTAAATGACCCATCGTTTGCTTTACACTGGCATCTCCCTGCTACTTAACCACAGGCATAGAGAACAGCTAAGGTCGATTTTACTTCTAAATGCTACACGTCCTTTAATGTGATATCTGATGCATTATAATGGATTTGGAGGTGGCTAGTAAAGGGGAAGGTAAGAGGGTGAATCGAAATTCTGAACTGGTGTAACACCACATTAGTAACCGCAAACAAATTCATCGGTTCAAGGTCAACTGCAGGGCCTACCGCTGGTGTTACCGCCTCCTCACCCACTGAATTTCCCTTCAGCGACCTCCTCTGTATTCGACCCCGTCTATTGTTTTGGACGGGACGGCAACGGGTGAAGTACATTTTGGCATCCGGAGACGGGATGTTGCAGCCCGGATGATTGAGCAGGGACTGGTATTAGAGAAAAGTGGGGAGATCTCGATCGATTGATTGTTCTAGTGATTCCAGGCACATCAACTAACAGGGTCCCGTAAGTGTAGTTAGTCCCGTTAGTCCCGTAAGGGTAGTGCATGTTTCGGCTCGGAAGGCGGTGATCTTTCTCTGGCTGTGTTGTGAGATCCGGCACAGTCCTACCGTCGGATAGAGGGGTTTTCCCTCACCACGTATCTCCTTCTCCCCCAACCAGAGTATCTCCAGGTATTTCCCTAGCCAGGCACCGCCACAGCCGGGACAAGCTCCCGATCGGTCTCCCGGCATGTGTGATTGTGTAGCGCGTGTTAATGTGTTTATGTAAGAGGAGAGGATAGAACAAGGAAAACCAACGTGAGATCGCGCGCGGTCCGTGGCCCGTTTAGTACGGTACTGCTCCGGCATTCGCCTGGTGTTAATAGGGGAAACCATGGAAAACTACCGATCAGAGCAGCCGGTCACTAAAATTCTCCTCCAGTGAGCGACATAATTCGACAAAGCTGACAAGCTAGTGTCGAAATTTCTGCGACCGTCGGGACTCGAACGCAGGACCTCCCGGTCATAGGGACTGAAGTGACATCTCTCCCGGCGAGAGACCTCGAAGCTTTGTGCCGCTGATGTGCTCTAACCTTTAGTCCATCTTGCCTTTACCTTGAGATGTTGACTCTTCCGACGCATCAGAAATCGCTGCCAAAACCAGCAACACCACAGTCACAATCCACACAGCGCTCTGGCCTGCAACGAAAATTGAATTGTTCTACTGGTGTAACTCTGCATCATCACAAAATATACAATATTTAAAATTGATCGTGTAATAAAGTTGTTTTCTTCAGGCATTTATAATTTGGTGACTTATTTCCAATATGGCAAAAAACATAGAGGAGACTGGCCCGCAGTTTTAATATTTCATTGATAGGAGTGCATATTAGTGTAATGAAATGTTGTAATTAGATAGAGGAAGAACAAAAATAGAGAAAAAACATACATTATCGTTAAAATCAAATGTGGATATTAGAAGTGTTTAAAAAGTTTTCGGTAGAAAAGGGAAACCAATGCTTCTGCAATGAACGGTTCGTGTTTAGTGTTCATCCGGGACAGAGCGGCGCGAAGAGACGTGACTGAGCAATGCGGAGCAAGGTGGAAAGAGACGGGGTGGAGATGAGCGGGGAGGGGGCGAGGCGGAGCGGTGTAGGGTGATTAGGGTGGGTAAATGTTCAGGAGTGGGAAACAGCGGTCTTGGCTGAATAGGGCGCTAGGCGAGTAGGCGTTGAGGAGCGGGGAGGAGCGGCCTAGTTTGAATGGGGCGTGTAAGCGGTTGAGCAGTAGGAGGAGCGGCCTAGGCTGAATGGGGAATGTTAAAGTTGAGGAGCGTGAGGAACGGTCTAGGCTGACTGGGCAGGTAGGCGTTGAGAAGCGGGAGGATCGGCCTAGCTGAATGGGGCTGTATGCGTTGAGTAGCTCCTAGGATGAATGGGGCGTGTATGCGTTGAGGAGCTGCCTAGGATGAATGGGGCGTGTAAGCGTTGAGAAGAGCGGGAGGAGTGGTCTAGGCTGAATGGCGGCGGTAAGCGTTGAGGAGGCGGAGGGAGCAAGGCTAAACAGGAGAGAGGAGCGTAGAAAGCAAAGCGGATAGTGCATTGCAGAGCTCGTCTCCGTGCACGCGGTGCGGAAGGTCGCGACGGGCGGGGAGTGCCTGTTTCGAAGCGGAGAGAAGCGAGCGGGCGAGCGGAACAGAAAGGAGAAGTATGGCTTGAGGATAGAATGAGCACAGGTGGAGGACCTGCAGGTAAAACGATGCGTTGTGGATCGGCGAGATGCAGCGGAACGGGGAGAGGTGTCGTGGAGCGCATCGGGTGGCGCAGGCGGAGCAGAGAGAGGCGTGCGTGAGAGGATGGGATTGGTGTAGGAGATAGTAGAGAGAAGCGTGGTGCAGGCAGAGCGGAGAGATGTGGTGAGCGACCGAGGTGGTGTATTTTTTTTTTTTTTTTTTTGTAGAGGCGTGCGTGAGAGGATGGGATTGGTGTAGGAGAGAGTGGAGAGAAGCGTGGTGCAGGGCAGAGCGGAGATAGGCGTGGTGCAGGACAGACCTGTCAGTCGCTTGGTAGAGCGAACAGGGTGGTGCAGGACGAAGTGGAGAGACCCGTGGCGGAGCGACTCGATTGGTGCAGTGCAGAACGGAGCGAGGCGTGGTGGAGCAGGCCAGTGCGGGACAGTGTTGATCGCGGCTGTTGCTGGTGTGCGTCACTCACGTGCCATGTGGCGGCTTCTCGGCGTGTCGGCGTCGGAGCGGAGCGAGAGATGAGACTGGAGCCGCGGCTGCTCTGATGCCTCTGGCCCGCAGCCGTGCGAGGTCGCCCTGGCGCAGCGCTGCCTGCGAGACGAGAGCACGCGCCGCTGCGAAGTGCTGATAAGCTTCTGCGTATTCCCACGGAAGCGCAACGCTTTGGAGCAGCGGTGCGGCTGACTTGCAAAGTTGGTGGGTGAATAAAATCAGGTTGGGATTGTTTACAAACTGTGGGCGACTCAGTTATCTCTGTTAAGGAATTTTGCCGGGCGCAAATTAAACAGACAAGAAAGACTCCGACATGACAATGCTTTTCTTAAAATACTGTCAGATGAACGATGCGTGTATAACTGGTTTTGAAATTTATGAATAACATTCAAAGGAAAATTGACACTGAAACATTTGTGTAAATTAGGAAATGTTTCTTCATGAAAAATAATTTGCTGAGCCCAATTCACAGATTCCTCTTGAAGATTGCTCCCAGCCGCTGTAGCGACTAGTACCTCAACACACTGATGGTTGCAGCTGCATCGAGTGTAATTTCCAAAATTCCGAACACTAACAGAAACCGAAATAAAACGTAAGCAATTCATGTAAAAAAAATATTTTCCCCTTATACATTAGGTCAAACTTACATACATTACTTGGATTCTCTACCCCTCATATTTTTTTCACTATTTTCCTTTTCCATGCTAAACTACGGTGATAGGAAAACGTAGGATTCTTGCTCGATAGCGAACTTTTTGCCGCATTATTTCCTTCAGAACGCCGGCCAACTGCGCCTGGGTTCCTACAGCCTTGAAATGAGCCCTTTCCCCCATGGCACACCATCGGCAGGCTCGCGCCGCTGCGAGGACGCTACGTCTCGGATGGGGTAGAAGTTTTAAACGTAAAATTTACGAAACGTGATTCGCCACTGACGACAACCCCTCCAAGAACGACGTGCGATTGCGCACGGAGAAACTTAACGTTCGCAATGCCCAAATTTGATTCTGAACTCAATTTTCATCGAAGTAAGACCTCACGCCGAGACGTGAAATGCCACCATGCGTCTATACTTCGATTAATACAGTGTCCCTTTAAGACCACGAGCTGAAAAGAGGTGGGAGTGAGACACTGACAAGCGGGAGCTTCAATATCAAAAATTTAAGTCGTAACGAAGCTCACCATTCGAGAACTGTGTCCCTCTTCCGTGCCAGCTCGTGACCTTGAAAGGACTTCCGGTTTTAATCGTAGTATATTGCTATCGGAAGGATTGATTGAATGATTTTAGTGATTCCGGACGCGTCAACTGCTAAGGTCATTAGCCCCGTAAGTGTGGTGCATCTTTATCTAGGAAGTAGCGGTGATCTTCCTCCGCTGGATGGTGAGATCCAAGTTCGACCTACACGTCTTCTTTCGAGGTTTTCCCAAAAAGCTCTACCTTCCCGACATGTGAGGTTGTGTAGTGCATGAAAGTGTAAGTGAGGGGTGAGGATAGGACAAGGAAGGGGAAGGAAAGATTCGCTTGACGTTGATCGAAGAAACCACGGCAAACTACCAATCAGAGCAGACAGCTACTAGAATTCCCCTCCAGACAGCGGCTGCGTTCGACCTAGCTATGCAGCTAGTGACAAAAATCCCCCTCCGTCGGAACTCGAACCTTAGGACTTCCCGGTCAAAGGCACTGCATTGAAATCAATTTACACTCTGAGCCCGTATGCTCGAGCCGTACTTCGAGGCCTTACCGGTCCCCACTTCTGGAGTTGGACCAATGATGGTATTACTCGCGCAACTTTTCTTGAGCGACGAACTTGCTTCCCCCTCTGACACAATAAACAGTTGAAGACACAAGCTCGCGGCGTACACTGATTACAACACTCCAACACACCTTCACTGGCGTGAAATAGAAACTATTATCCGTTGAAGACCAGAACTTCTGTCCGTGATTTTCTCCAAAGAATCTAAAGAAATGACCGAAGTAGGTGAAGATCTATCACAGGAGATATACCTCGAACTCCTGAGAAAGTTAGAACGCAATTTATTGAGAAAGTTGCGAAGGCATGACTGATTCTCCAGAGATTGGCATTGCTTCATAAAATCTAGTGGCCGATTTCGTAACTAATACTGCACTCTATTCGCATTTCTTCAATCCATCGTTCAAGAAAAGTTGCGCGAGTAATAATTGCCCAGCAGGAGGTTCTTCAATCTGGATTTCTGCCGCGTTGTGCACGCAATCTCTCTTATCAGATAATTAAGCCTGAAAAGGCAGATCGGGAACTCTATACCCTGGTCCACTAACTGGGATTTCTTGTTTGTCAGCCAAACACCAGATTTCCTGTCGTCTCCGCATCATTTGTCCCTCTCAGCAAACAAACTCGCAATTGAGGAATATTTGATATAGAAATATATTTAGCTATATTCCAATAAAGTTTGCCTTGTATTTTGCTTCATATCTTCCATTTCTCCAATCACTCCTTGACTCTGTTGTTAAGTAATTCCATTATTAGTATACTTTTAACACTGACAGACGTGTAGTAGCTTTGAGTGCTGCACAATCAGTTCATATGACTCTAAGGGTTTCATTGCAAAAGGGGTTCCAGTTATCCTTTGAGGTATTATCATTTGGAGGTATTGGCTAGCATGTGCTTGACATCGATCAATGTTGCAGCTCACCGGTTAAGTTTTATAATATTGTTCTACTTTGTTAACAGGGTTTCAGAATAGCACTCCTTGCTCCACGTGCCCGTTCATTCTTTGTTCAAATATTTGACAGATTGTTGTAATTGTTTACATTAACTTCACATATTCAACTATCAACTTATGTACTGTATTATATTATTTTAATACATTTTCCACTTTTGGCAAGTTCATCACATCACAGTTCTCCGTCTAATGGACGTTCTGTGGAGTCAATTGCACTATGGGCTAAACTGTGAATGTCCAGCCCAATAGTTGGATTCACCACAAATCTCTCTCTCTCTCTCTCTCTCTCTCTCTCTCTCTCTCTCTCTCTCTCTCTCTCTCTCTCTCTCCTCTCTCTATCCCCTCTCTTCCCCCCTCTCTCCCCCCTCTCCTCTTCTTACCCCTCTCCTCTCTCTCCCCTCTCTCTCTCCGCTCTCTTCTCCCTTCTCCCCGCTCCTCTCTCTCCCCGCTCCCTCTCTCTCCCTCTCCCGCCTCTCTCCCTCCTCTCTCTCTCTCTCTCTCTCTCCTCTCTCATCCTATTCCTCCTCTCTATCCCCCTTCTTCCCCCGCCTCCCTCTCTCTCTCCCTCTCGTCTCTCCCTCTCTCTTTTTTCTCTCCAATGGATAAACATTCAGTACTTCCCTCGAATTATTAATGCTTATGCAGATAAACATCCTGTTTAAACCGAACAAATAAAATAGTGTGTGCTGCCTTATCTTAAAAGAGAGGCGTTTGCTTTTTAGAGTATTATTTGTCCTCGGTGTGAATTCCAACATGTTAAAATGGTCGACGTCTGCATCAGAATTCAAACGTCACCTGTGCGACAGGAATTGTACGACGCTAACATTTAGATGTACTGAGATGATGATTACACATTCAATATGATTTTGTTGACTTCTTTCTCAGTGTAATTGGTTAAGCGCAAAATATTTTTTTTAATTGTTTAAATAGGATTGCGGTAATTTTTCATTCAAGTATCCTCATTCATATACAAAGCTGTCATCGAATGGCACCCACATAACATGTTATGGTACTACACAATCATTTTTGAATTCCAATTAAATTCCCTCTTTTATTTTTTTACATGTTATTAATGCAAATGAATTATTCACGCAATACAAATAATTGATCACGCAGAAATTCATGAGTCGCGACCTTCTGTTATCCAGGCAGATGCTTATTTGTAAAATGCTCGCGGTAATAAATAAATCTCTCTCTCCTCTCTCTTATATCAAACGAAAATAATTTGTCACACATCCTAAATAATTCATTCAATGTCAAAAATTAACTATATAGCGAATATCAGTGATATTCACAAAAAGAAATGGGTATTCCCCAGATTCTTTCAAGGACAGCCGGCGATGAGATCCCAGGCTCTGCGTGACATCCTGTGGAGTTTTCTGATATCATTCGGGTACGGAGTATGACTAATACTCACATCTTAATGCAAAGGGAAGGGCAGCCAGTCGGATGGCTTGTGCTTCCTATCATGCTTTAAAGAGTCCAAGTGTGAGACATCAGGTATTTGTGAGCTGTCAATCATAGATTTTATGCTATATCTCGATATTAAATGACATAAGAATGAAATATTACACTCCTAACTAAAGTTATTATTTCTTTGTATATATGTTATTTTTATACTCATATTAATATAAAAGAAAAAGTATTCAATAAACGTCCGTAAAAAGCAAGCCTGAAACAGCACTGAATCCACTGACTCGACAGATCAACTCAACCAGTTTTTAGCTCAAAAAGTTCTAAAGAAAATATACAGATAGCCTTACGGTCTGCATTTTTTTTTTCAATTAACAAAAGTATTTTACGTTTATCTGGAATTTGTGTGACCTAGCCACGAGCCAACTGACTCTTGTTCCTGTGACTGGACGTATTTCACATATCTTGGCAAGCTTGTGTTGGATAACGTGCAATTAATAGGACAAGTCGCGAAGTGTGCTTCGAGTAGTCATAGCTATTCATCCATTTTTTGATGAAGTCATGTTACGCTACGAACGAATAAATGAGAAACGGTTCACGAATAAATGAGAAACGGGATATTAGACGTATTATAGCCTCCTTATAATCACAACGGCACTTCTTTAAAGCAAACTAGTTTTGGCAAGCAAACGACTGTTTGAGATTCACATTAGGCTACGGTACGTGTGAATTCCACGGACTTTTAGGTAATAGCGCCTCGTATATGAACCCAAACCATTTTCTATATACCTATTATCTTAACTCCCTCATGAGTCGCAATGTTATGGTACTAAGGAGAAGTACCAGGCAGTGTAGATATCACCATTTACCACAGAGATCAGCTGACAATTCAACATTCAACAATAATACGGTAGGCAGTAGTACTGTTGTAGAAGTTGAATAATTACATTCAAACAAAAATATTTATTCTTTTGAGAGATAACTCAAAGAACTTGCACTACTCACTATTGGGGATTATAACTTCTTATAACTAAAATAATAGATGTTCTGAGCATTAGTTTTTAACACCGGAGTGCTCGCAATAAGATCGTGAGGTCCAAGACATGGAATTTTATGTTCCTGAAATATTGCGATGCATCCGCCGTCTGATATTTCACGTATTCCTTCATTGTACTTTTCTGAGATCGCCTGACTTTTATTTTTCTTCCTTTGCTGAATCTTTACCGTGAGCATGTTGAAATTTGAACTCTGCGCTGGCCGAAATGTCATATAGACGAAGTTGAGTGCAATGGTGCCAGTGCATTGTGAGCGCCTGACCTAAGCGGTACTTATCAGGCATTATTTTCAGCTGGTCTATTGAAATGCCTATTCACAAAAATGTAATAATATACCTTATCTACAATGGGTCTGTCACAATTTCTTACAAAGAGAAAAAAAGTGCGTTTGTGGATGAATGAAAAAAATAGAACCTAGCCAAAATGGAAAAAAAAGGCTAAGACTTTCTACTATTTTGGCGAAAAAGTAAAATATATTATGTTTAGAACATGACAAAATAATTTGTGGAAACTGAATTTAATATTATTTAAAAGGATAATAAGATGTTTAATGATTTTTACATTATACTTGTAATTTTACCTTCAGACAAGACTTCTACAGTGTAAGATTAATTAACAATTGAACTTGGGGGGCGTGTACAACTGAATGAAGTACGTATATCAGTCAATGAACCTTCAGATCATTTGCATTCAGAAAAAAATGGCAGCTATGTCTAAGAGATACATGCAGCACTCCAGGTTAAGAACATATCTCATGAGAGCACTCTGACACTTGTTGACAAAGACTAATGTGAGTGAGAGACATTGGATACACATGTGTAATTTTAACAGAACGTGAGCCAATGAAAAAGTGAAGAGTACATTCATTTTCTTGCTTCTGTAGGTGAACTATGGTATTCTTTGAACACAGTTATTTTCCACACAATGGCTTAGTAAAAATATTTATAATACTTAAAAAGATAATTCCCTATTCAACTTCTGTCTTTCACTGTATTTTTGTGAATAAATTTTTTTAGGCTAAACTTGTGTTTATTTTTTTAATTTTCCCCCAACACTAATACTTCTCTTAAAAATAGCTCTCAACTGATTATAAAAAAATAACAAATTGGCATTGGACAATTGAATCTATTACGAAACAACAAATACAACACATAAATCAACATTTAAAATACAACAACACATAAATAAACTGAAAACAAAACATATTCTTTTGTAGTTGTGAAATTCAATACTAAATTACACTCGTAATCATAGGCATGTGCACAAGGATCTGTAGCCCCCTGAAAATATCAAAAGGGAGCCTGTAGATATAGTAATAAATCATTTAATTTCTACAATATATGAACCATTTCTGATTTTCCCTCTTTTTTAAGCTACTATTTTCGGAATTCACGACATTTTAGGAAGGTGCTCTCTCACAACCATCTGCAAACGTAAAATTCAATGGAACAGGGATCCCAGATCTGTATATGTAGTGCTTCCCTCTGTATAAGGCTGCACATGACTTATGCTAATAATTTTACAAGAATTAAGAATAATTTCAAGAATAGATGTGTATATATATATGTGAACAAATACATATATATATATTATATATATATATATATATATATATATATATATATATATAGATATATTAATATATATATATATATTATAATTACACACAAATAACATAAATGCACAAAACCTCACATTTTAGGAGATTCAGTCATTGGAAAAGTAACATGATACATATTTATTTTTATTATGTTTGGAGTCAAAGCATCAAAGCATCACTAAAACATAATGATAATAAGAACCATATATACATGACCAATTAACTTCATAGTTCACTTATAATGCAGGTAAAGAAGATGATTAATAATTATCCTTTACAATCATATTCATCAAATGATGAATTTTGAAGTAATCACATTTATTCTCCAGCACCACTTCAGCTGCAGTGTATTATCATCTACTTCTTTCTCTGTTTTCACTGTTGCCGATGATATTATTGTATAACTTTAATTGAGTATAAATCATTCTACATTTATAAAAATATATTTTTCTGTCAATCACAAATATTTGTCTAATATTTCAAAAATGTTACAATTATTTTCGTAATCAATGTTACTTTGATTTTTCGCCAAATTGAAATACCTCTGAAACAGAAATTTAAAAATCATTAACAACACACACTTTTCATGTGATTACAGGATATAGGGTAAGGGCGGGTTTGATGACTAAGAACATTATAAAAAATGATCAATAAAATGCTTAAAAACCCTAAAAGCAAAGAAAAGCGACGTAAAAAATTGATAAAAACACTTTAGTTTAAACATCTTAAGCTGTTGGATATGTTACCGAGATGTAATCGTAGTTCTTCTTTTGTTCAATAACTCGAGCTTGTAAACTTTGGTTGGACTGTTCTTTAAGAAGAAAATATTGCCTTTATTCATGAAATCGGCCGAACTGACACCGGCGCATTAAAAAACGTCACAGGAACTTGAGATTACATAGTACTCACAGGCTGACATAATATATGAGAGAAGAATCTAAAAAAGCTACTCAGGAATTCAGTAAATCACATTTTGAACATCGTAATATACTGGGTGAAGAATGCCATTAAAATATTAAAATCATATATTAAAATCAGTAAAAATGATTTAAAACCGCAAAAAAATTGATTAATAGTCGAAACCGACGAAAATGCAAAAAATGACATATAAAATAGGTATTTCATTCGTCATAACATAAATGAATTCTATATCTAAACGGCATTGTCTGACGTGAAAAGAAATCCGCCTCTAAAATAAGCAAATCAGTAAGAGAAGACTAACACACACGAAGATCGTGAGATATAAGACTACTATTAGTATCATAGAAATATGTCATCATATATAGATATAATACACTATATGAAATTGTGTAGTAATTTGCTCTCTAAGACTTAGAGAGATTACTTCGATACCGTCGGTGATCATAATCGTTCTTAAGTAATAGGTATCCGTCTGTATATGTGACTTATCTTTTGGAGAGAGAGAGAGGCATACGTCGTTTATAAAGGGCGTAGACCAATTTTTGTTGAACACAGAACGAGATATCAAGATGAATATGTACAATTTTTCTCGAAAACATAGTAGTATTCGTTTAATTTTTCAATGGAATAACGAATTTTAAATTAGTAATTTTCTCAAAAACAACTCCACAATTTTTTCTCGATACGTACGCTATTAAATGGCTTAAACATTAATTTTGAGAAAATTTGTCCAATAATGATGCAATTATAAATATATTTAATGCTAAAAAGATTTTTTTTGCTTGCCCGCATGGGTGTATAGGATAGCGATCAAAGTAATTATATTTTATGCCGAAAATTACACTGAAGGCCAAATATAGATAAAAAGTCAGACGTAAGTTAGTTATTTCTTTATCAAATTATTTTTACCAATCGTAACAGGTTTACAAATATGGTTAAATGATTCGGGCTCAGTGAACAGGGGCTTGGTGCAGATAAGCCTAATTGTGTGACCCACTAGGAGAGGGTTTGGAAGCTGTGTAGGTATGAAGTTTTAAGTTGGTTCATTGTATGAGAGGCATTTAGATCCGTCGTGTGATATATTATCTAATTGAGTGAGGTATATGTGTATAATTGAAGGAACTAGATCTCTCACCCAGAACAATGGTACAGCTCGAGATTGTGCCAAGAATACCATAGACAAACGAGTAAAGATATGTGACATACGCCTATGCCATGTTCTTGGAGCACGAAGGTGCCCCCAGAATAGAAACTAATTAATGCGACAGATATTGAGCATTCTGTTAGCACCGCATTAGTTGTATTGTGGCCGTCAATCAGTCGCCTTGTACAAACCATGACAAAATATTAACCACGAGTGCATTCCATGCTCATGGACAGCGCTTGCGGATAGAGAGTGCCGCGCTGAACAATGGCAAACCCAGGGACGCGTGTCGTGGTGCCACTTTGTGACCTCCCCGTAGACCACTTGGGGCAAACTTGTGAACTCTAAGACAGGCTGGCTGTGGAAAAGCGTCGGTGAAACAGCGAGATGTCGCAGTTCCGTCAGCCGCCCGAAGGAAATATAAACGGACTCCCGACCTAAACTTTTCAGATTCTTGAGGCGTCGGTTAGGAAGTTGTGGGGTTTGTGCGCGGCGCTGTATTTCAATGCAATAGGCCTATCTAG
>BOPP01000026.1:9081911-9112961 GCA_017312745.1 Gryllus bimaculatus | reverse complement strand
AAAAGAGAGAGATTAATCTTTAGCGTTTATAAAGAATTTGTTTTTCTCGCATTTCATGTGCTTCGATTTGTAAAGCATCAAGAGAACATTAAGAACGTGAGTTTCAAGTTTTAACAGGTGATGGCTGATATATATTAGTAAACACGAAATAGTGGTGTCAGTGTGTATTTGTGTATGTATAATATATATTATTATCTATATATATTATATATATATATATATATGTATATATATAATTATTACGTGTAATATTAAATAACCGTTTTATGCGAAAAAGTACGTGCTATTTCATCACCACCACTATAAATTTCATATTTTTCGTTTTGCGTGTTTTTTTCTTTCTCTCCAATGGATAAACATTCAGTACTTCCCCTCGGATCTTATTAACTGCTTATGCAGATAAAACTCCCGTTATAAACCGAACAAATAAAATAGTTGTGTGCACCTTATCTTAAAAGAGAGGCGTTTGCTTTTTAGAGTAATTATTTGTCCTCCGGTGTGAATTCCAACATGTTAAAATGGTCGCACGTCTGCAGCCAGAATTCAAACGTCACCGTTGAGACAGGGCATTGTACGACGCTAACATTTAGATGTACTGATGATGATGATTACACATTCAATATGATTTTTGTGACTTCTTTCTCAGTGTAATTGGTTACACGCAAAAATATTTTTTTTAATTGTTTAAATAGGATTTGCGTAATTTTTCATTCACGTATCCTCACTTCCATATACAAAGCTGTCATCGAATCGCACCCACATAACATGTATGTACTACACAAATCATTTTTGAATTCCCAATTAAATTCCCCTTTTTTAATTTTTTTACATGTCTATTAATGCAAATGAATTATCACGCAATACAAATATTTGATCATGCAGAAATCAGAGTCGCGACCTTCTGTTATCCAGGCAGATGCTTTATTTGTAAAAAATGCTCGCGTAATAAATAAATCTCTCTCTCCTCTCTCTTATATCAAACGAAAATAATTTTGTCACACATCCTAAATAATTCATTCAATGTCAAAAGTTAACTATATACGCGAATATACAGTGATATTTTCACAAATAAAGAAAATGGGTATTCCCCAGATTCTTTCAAGGACAGCCGGCGATGAGATTCCCAACGCTCTGCGTGACATCCTGTGGAGTTTTCTGATATCATTGCGGTACGGAGTATGACTAAGTACTCACATCTTAATGCAAAGGGAAGAGCAGCCAGTCGGATGGCTCGTGCTTCCTTAACTTGCTTTAAAGAAGTCCAAGTGTGAGACATCAGGTATTGCTGAGCTGTCAATCATACATTTTCATGCTATATCTCGAATATTAAATGACATTAAATGGAAAATATACACTCCTAACTTCAAAGTTATTATTTTCTTTGTATATATGTTATTTTATTACTCATATTTAATATACAAAGTAAAAGTATTCATAAACGTCCGTAACAAAGCAAGCCTGAACACGCACTGAATCCACTGACTCGACAGATCAACTCAACCAGTTCTTAGCTCAAAAAGTTCTAAGAAACATATACAGATAGCCTTACGGTCTGCATTTTTGTTTTCATATTAACAAAAGTATTTTACGTTTATCTGGAATTTGTGTGACCTAGCCACGAGCCACCACTGACTCTTGTTCCTCGTGACTGGAACGTATTTCACATATCTTGGCAAGCTTGTGTTGGATAACGTGCAATTAATAGGATTTAAGTCCGAAGTGTGCTTCGAAGTAGTCATAGCTATTCATCCATTTTTGATGAAGTAATCGTTAACGGCTACGAACGAATAAATGAGAAACGGTTCACGAATAAAAGAGAAACGGATATTAGACGTACTTATAGCCCTCCTTATAATTCACAACGGCACTTCTTTAAAGCAAACTAGTTTTGGCAAGCAAACGACTGTTTGAGATTCACATTTAGGCTACGGTACGTGTGAATTCCACGGACTTTTAGGTAATAGCGCCTCGTATATGAACACCCAAACACATTTCTATATACCTATTATCTTAACTCCCTCAATGAGTCGCAATGTTATGGTACTAAGGAGAAAGTACCAGGCAGTGTAGATATCACCATTTACCACAGAGATCAGCTGACAATTCAACATTCAACAATAATAAGCGGTAGGCAGTAGTACTGTTGTAGAAGTTGAATAATTACATTCAAAACAAAAATAATTTATTCTTCTTGGAGATGATAACTCAAATAACTTGCACTACTCACTATTGGGGATTATAACTCTTATAACTAAAATAATAGATGTTCTGAGCATTAGTTTTTAACCCGGGAGTGCTCGCAATAGATCTGTGAGGTCCAAGACATGGAAATTTTATGTTCCTGAATTATTGCGATGCATCCGCCGTCTGATATTTCACGTATTCCTTCATTGTACTTTTCTGAGATCGTCTGACCTTTTATTTTTCTCCTTTCGCTGAATCATTTTCCGTGAGCATGTTGAAATTTGAACTCTGCGCTGCGCGAAATGTCATATAGACGAAGTTGAGTGCAATGGTGCCAGTGCATTGTGAGCGCCTGACCTAAGCGGTACTTATCATGGCATTATTTTCAGCTGGGTCTATTGCAAATGCCTATTCACAAAATGTAATAATATACCTTATCTACAATGGTCTGTCACAATTTCTTACCAAAGAGAAAAAAAGTGCGTTTGTGGATGAATGAAAAAAATATGAACCTAGCAAAATGGAAAAAAAAGGCTAAGACTTTCTAAATATTTTTGCGAAAAAGTAAAATATATTTGTTTAGAACATGACAAAATAATTTGTGGAAACTGAATTTAATATTATTTAAAAGGATAATAAGATGTTTAATGATTTTTACATATACTTTGTCAATTTTTACCTTCAGACAAGACTTCTACAGTGTAAGATTAATTAACAATTGAATTGGGGGATGTGTACAAACTGAATGAAGTACGTATATCAGTCAATGAACCTTCAGATCATTTGCATTCAGAAAAAAATGGCAGCTATGTCTGAGAGATACATTGCAGGCACTCCCAGGTTAAGAACATATCTCATGAGAGCACTCTGACACTTGTTGACAAAGACTAATGTGAGTGAGAGACATTGGATACACATGTGTAATTTTAACAGAACGTGAGCCAATGAAAAAGTGAAGATACATCATTTTCTTGCTTCTGTAGGTGAACTATGGTATTCTTTGAACACAGTTATTTTCCACCACAATGGCTTAGTAAAAATATTTATAATACTTAAAAAGATAATTCCCATATCAACTTTACTGTCTTTCACTGTATTTTTGTGAATAAATTTTTTTAGGCCAAACTTGTGTTTAATTTTTTTAATTTTCCCCCAACACTAAATACTTCTCCTTAAAAATAGCTCTCAACTGATTATAAAAAAATAACAAATTGGCATTGGACAATTGTATCTATTACCAACACAAATACAACACATAAATCAACATTTAAAATACAACAACACATAAATAAACTGAAAACAAAAAACATATTCTTTTGTAGTTGTGAAATTCAAACTAAATTACACTCATAATCATAGGCATGTGCACAAGGGATCTGTAGCCCCCTGAAAATGTCAAAAGGGGACCTGTAGATATATGTAATAAATCATTTTATTTCTACAAATATGATCCATTCCTGATTTTCCTCTTTTTTAAGCTACTATTTTCGGGGAATTGATTCACAACATTTTAGGTAAGGTGCTCTCCACACCATCTGGCAAACCTGTAAATGTTCAATGGAACAGGGATCCCAGAGTCCTGTATATGTAGTTGCTCCCTCTGTTATAGGCTGCACATGCCTATGCTTATAATTTACAAGAATAAGATAATTTCAAGATAGATTGTGTTATATAATATAGTGAACAAATACATATATATATTCTATTATATAATATATATATATATATATATATATATATATTATTAACACATATATATATAATATAACCATATACATAAATGCACAAAACCTCACATTTATAGGAGATTCAGTCATTGGAAAAGTAACATGATACATATTTATTTTTTATTATGTTTGGAGTCAAAGCATCAAAAGCATCACTAAAACATAATGATAATAAGAACCATATATACATGACCAATTAACTTCATGTTCACTATAATGCAGGTAAAGAAGATGATTAATAATTATTCTTACAATCATATTCATCAAATGATGAATTTTGGAAGTAATACATTTATTCTCCAGCACACATTCAGCTGCAGTGTATTATCATCTACTTCTTTCTCTGTTTTCACTGTTGCCATGATATTATTGTATAAACTTTAATTGAGTATAAATCATCTTACATTTTATAAAATATATTTTTTCTGTCACAATCACAAAATATTGTCTAATATTTCAAAAATATGGTACAATTATTTTCGTAATCAAATGATTACTTTTGATTTTTCCGCCACATTGGAATACCTCTGAAACAGAAATTTAAAAATCATTAAAACACACACTTTTCATGTGATTACAGGATAATAGCTAAGGGGCGGGTTTTGATGACCTAAAACATTATAAAAAATGATCAATAAAATGCTTTAAAAACGCCCTAAATGCAAAGAAAAATGACGTAAAAAATTGATAAAAAACACTTTAGTTTAACATCTTAAGCTGTTGGATATGTTACCGATGTAATCGTAGGTTCTTTCTTTTGTTCAATAAACTCAGCTTGTAAACTTTGGGTTTGGACTGTTCTTTAGAAGAAAATATCTGCCTTTATTCATGGCGAAATCGGCCGAACTGACACCGGCGCCATTAAACGTCACAGGAACCTTGGATTACATAGTACTCACAACGGCTGACATAATATATGAGAGAAGAAATCAAAAAAGCTACTCAGGAATTCAGTAAATCACATTTGTTGAACATCGTAAATACTGGGTGAAGCAAATGCCATTAAAATATTAAAATCAATCAATATTAAAATCAGTAAAAATGACTTAAAAACGCAAAAAATTGATTTAATAGTCGAAACCGACGAAAAATGCAAAAAAATGACATATAAAAATAGGTTATTTCAATTCGTCATAACATAAAATGAATTTCTATACTAAACGGCATTGTACTGACGTGAAAAGAAATCCGCCCTCTAATAATAAGCTACCTCATTGTACAAGAGAATTGGCACAAAACACAAAAATGTGAGATATAATTATATATATATATATATATATATATATATATATATATATATATATATATATATATATCACTTCCTCGTCTAAGCCGTTCAGAGGATACATTCCTTTATCGATTCGGCCTGATTCAAAATTCTGTGAATTTCAAACGATTATTTTGATTTTTTGGAGTAGAGCAACGTACGGTTATAAAAAGGGCGTAGACCCAATTTTTGTTGAACACAGAACGAGATATCAAAGATGAATATGTACAATTTTTCGAAAACATAAGTAGTATTCGTTTAATTTTTGATGGAATAACGGCAATTTTAAATTAGTAAGTTCTCAAAAACAACTCCACAATTTTTTCTCGATACGTACGCTTATTAAATGGCTTAAACATTAATTTTGAGAAAATTGTCCAATAATGAATGCAATTGTAATATATTTTAATGCTAAAAAGATTTTTTTGCATTGCCGCAATGGGTATGGATAGCGTCAAAGTAATTAAAGTATATTTAATGCCGAAAATTACACTGAAGGCCAAATATAGATAAAAAGGTCAGACGTAAGTTAGTATAATTTATCAAATTATTTTGACCAAATCGTAACAGGTTTACAAATATGGTTAAATGATTCGGGCTCATGAGACAGGGGCTTGGTGCAGATGAGCCCTATTGTGTGACCACTAGGGCTAAGGGTTTGGAAGCTGTGTAAGGTATGAATGTTTTAAGTTGTGTTCATTGTATGAGAGGCATTTAGAGTCCCTCGTGTGATACATTTATACTCAAATCCTATGAGTGAGGTATATGTGTATAATTGAGGAACTAGATCTCTACACCCAGAACAATGGTACAAGCTCCGAGATTGTGCCAAGAATACCATAGACAAACGAGTAAAGATATGTGACATACGCCTATGCCATGTTCTTGGAGCACGAAGGTGCTCCAGAATAGAAAACTAACTAATGCGACAAATTATGAGCCATTCTGTAGCACCGCATTAGTTTGTATTGTGGCGTCATATCAGTCGCCTTGTACAAACCATGACAAAATATTAACCACGTGCATTCCATGCTCATGGACAGCGCTTGCGGGATGAGACGCCGCGCTGAACAATGGCAAACCCAGGGAGCGTGTCGTGGGTGGCCACTTGTGAACCCCGTAGACCACTTGGGGCAAACTTGTGAACTCTAAACAGGCTGGCTGTGGAAACGCGTCGGCGGAAAAAGCGAGATGTCGCAGTTCCGTCAGCCGGCCCCGAAGGAAATATAAACGGACTCCGGACCTAAACTTTTTCAGATTCTTGAGGGCGTCGGTAGGAAGTCGTGTGGGTTGTGCGCGGCGCTGTATTTCAATGCATAGGCTACTGAGGCAGGGAACCGAAGCCGGCGTTTTACGTCGAGACGGGATGTGCGGCATACTCGCTTGTATGCTCACTTACGCTACTGGTGCATCACACCGAATAAGATATTTAATTATCAGGCCAGCGGTGGTGGTGACCAGGAACATTCCTTCCAGTAACGGGTCAATATTGTTTATTGTAATTGTTGTACATAGTATTAAGGTGTTGGAGCACATTTCAAATACATACTCAATAAATTACAAACCGTTCACGTCTGTGATTTATTGCCCCGGCAAAGACGCCACAGTATTATAGTCAAAACTTACAGTTTCAGCAATAGTTCTGTCGATTTCATATTTTCCTCAAAAAGAATACCGGAACTTTGGTCTACCACCAGTGCAATCCTGAATCAACGGGAAAAAGGCCCCTAAATGTGAACTGTCGGTAGGATTTTCACCAAATGGCTCTAGCCGGATAAGATGGAAATGTCCTCCTGCTTGAAATCGAAAAGTAAATATTTCGTAAGGATTACGTCCACACATTTCAAAAACAAATTTCGCGGCAAATAAAATTTTTAAAATTAAATTTGAAAAATTTAGAAAATTTCACATAAAAAATCATTATTTTACATAGAAATTCATACGGCTATTTCAGTCTTAAAAAAACAACACGTTTTCGTTATTACGAAAGATGTGAGGAGGAGGGATCTAAAATGTCAATGAAAAATGTTTTTTGTGGTCACAATCCTTAGGAAAGATTTACTTTTTGATTTCAAGCGGGGTCAGGTTTTACCGTCTCATCCGGCTAGAGCTTTTGATATTTGTCGACTGACTTGGTTCGTAACGCGGCACCTCGAATCTGAAAAGGATATTTAGATTTTTGCGGGGTACCTACTTCATGAAGCCTCGTGGATATTTTCAAACCTTTGTCACAAATGGCTCCAATTTTGTTTCTCCGTTAGAACGCGTATACTTATAAACGAGAGAGAGAAAGGGAGAGAGAAAGAGAGAGATATAGAGAGAAAATAAGACATATAGAGAGAGATGGAGAGAGATAGAGAGAGATGGAGAGAGATAGAGAGAGATGGAGAGAGAGAGATATATAGATAGATGGAGAGAGATAGAGACAGAGAGAGATAGGGATAGATGGAAGAGAGCGAGCGAGAGACTACAGAAGAGCTAAGATTCTACTTACAAATGAGGCATTTGCTGAACATTGAGAGGCACCGCTAATCGAGTACCCGCATCTGCACTCCTTGTAACTTTGGTACGCTCCCTCCAAGCGCCAGTCGGCCGCAGCAACCTGTGAGGGTCTCGAGCCGCTTCAATGCGCACCGTCTCCCGCAGGGCTTCCAGAGCTTTCTGCTTTTTCGTTCTTTCTTGCTGAAGTTTATCTTTCATTTCTTTTTGTCGCGTAAGAACTTCCAAATCTCTCTGCCTGTAATCCACAGAGAACCATGAATCGTTGAAAGGTGTAGTCTACACTTTCATCGAAAAGGCAGAGTTATCGCAATCCCATCAACGCATATGCGCGCAAGCGTGTTCACACTCACACAGCCATTCACACGCACACACAGAAGCGCGCGCACTCGTGTGGTTTTACACACACACAGCAGTTGGGTGAATAGTGTTTCTCAGGGGTGGGAGGGGCATGCTATAATTTTCTCTTCATGCTTCAACTCTAATTACCAATAAAATATCTGCTTTGGTGTTTGACTGAAATGGGGTAGTCGGGGCGATCAAAAATGATTGACACAACAATTGTTTTGTGTTCACAGGAACTATTTACTGAACGAACAATACAGATTATTATATTACAGATTTTCCAGGCCAATGTCTATGCAATTTAGTCATCGTTCTAGCAGCTTCCATATTTACGTTGCAGACCATTCTTAAGGTGTATACCGGCACCACTGTTGGTCAACTGCATGAAGTTCGTCATTGGTGGTGAACTTCACATCATCCATGGTCTCTTTTCATTGCGTCGACTACGGCATCGTATATGGAGGATGTAGCTGCACAGAAAACCCTAGCAACTGACGGTGGCCACAAGGCAAGTGGGCGCGAATTGTCTTGTTGGAGAACGTCACGTCCCATTTAACGCAGCGGCGGCGTTGCATGCGTCGACGGAGTTGGTGCAGTGTACTGCAGTTACGGTATATGTTGATGGTCGAATTGGGAGGAAGCAAATCCACTAGAATTATGCCTTCCTGATTCCCGAACACTGTCGCCATTTGCTTGTGCACTACCGGCCGTGACGTCTTGGAACGAGAGCCTCCAGAATGCTTCCGCTCCATAGACTGGCGTTTATTTTCTGGAATCTCGTGTTACATCTACACATGCTTCTGTTTATGCGCAATGGTGAGGGCATGGGACACCTATTGGGTACACAACATCTTCAAATCCTTATGGATGGTTCCTCGTGGTAGACCTGTCCCTTTTCTTATTCATGAAACTTGAATATCTGTGCGTTGTTATAAAGTCATTAACACGGTGGGCATTGCTTGGTTGGCGCGCAGCTGCCGGATGCCCAGTGCTTTTGCGTTTTCCAACAGAGTCCGTGCCGTCTTCGAACTCTGATACTCATCCAAACACAGATCTGCGACTTGCTGTCTCCCCACATATCTACCAACCTACTGAGGATGTCTGAAGCAGTCACTCCGTCTCTCCAGAGAAACAACACTGTCCACCGTTGCCCGTACTCATCTGCTTCCACGCTGTCTCATCGATGTCCATCAGCGTACTGGCAATCGGGAACAATTGCTGCTCCAATGAGCTTCTTACGAGAAGCAGCAACACCATATGGTGGTTACAGAGTCATGCATACATCGATTCACATTTTAAACTGATTCTTCGCAGGAGTTGTAGGGAGAATGCAAATCAATATTGAACAAAATATATTTTTTAGTTGACAACTATGAAGAAATTTACTTCGATCAAATTTAAAATAATGCACGTTTTAAGCGCCGTAAAAACAATCAAAATCTCTCTGACAGAGACTGTCGGCATTCTCTGCAGGTATCCTAGGTGTTTCAGAATAAATTTTACAAATTTTTAAGGCACAAGAAGGGGTCACGGGTATTCTTTGTACAATTGTTGCCCTGAGCTGCTTGTAATGTGTTTTAATACGATTTAATTATATGAAAACTGAATGGGTGTGTTGAAAGAAGAAAAAGCAGAAAAGAAACAAAAAACAAACAAAAAATATATTTATTTTATTTTATTGAATTTTATGCAAATAAATAAGAAAGATAAGAGAGATAAAATAAGAATAAATAAATAATCTTCAGTAAACTAATATAACAAGAAAGCTATTTTAAAAGTTTTTACCAAACTGCTTGCATGCAAGGAACAATAATTGGTAGTGGATCTTATACTCGCATATTTTGTTCATTCCCTCCTACTGCTCAAATTACAATTCATGATTATTTACAATCTAATGAAGTCAGAAGTATCCATTTTGTCTTGAAAGAATCCTAGTCCACATGCTCTCATTTCAGACTGAAATTGAGTTTTAAGGCCAAATGTGTCTGATACTCCCATAACTATAAGGAATCTTTAAAAAAATGTACTGTGTTACTCTGCTAGTTATTCTCAAAATTTAAAACTAGAGTCAAACTTTACCGTGGGTCAAATAGATACTGCTTATGAATTTTTGCCAAAACATGGTATAGGACTATCTGATCTTAAGCACTTCAAGTTTACAACATGAGGAATCCAACCTTTACATTTAGACTTATTATTTTCTTAAGAGCAATTTAAAAGTATAACTTAGAAGAATATTACCTGAAAACTTTCAATGACTTGTTGGCATTATATGCACGTTCTTCTGCCTGAGCATTTTCTAAAGCTTGTTTCTCTAAAGCCACAGCAAGCTCTTCCTTCAACTTTTTCTTTTTATACTTCTCTACTTCAGCCTTTTGTATGGCCTGTAAATGTATTTGGTGATAAAAAAACTTGAAAAATGTTTAATATGAATCAAGATAAATTCATGAGCAAAAATAGGATAATTACTTGTGTTTAAAGGCAACCCAGAAATTAATACATTATTTCATTATTACATATATGATCAATTTAGTAACATTTTTCTTTAAATAGTGGTTGAAGAATAACATGGACCAATATAATTCAATAAGACAAATGGAAATAGTTGGCTGAATCAAAAACTTCCTATTTATCACAAAACATGTTCCCACCCACATAAATGAGGTTGTTGGATCTTCCTCTAGGTAAATGATAGTTGATACACAGAAGTATCAATCTCCTCTAATATTCTACAGCTATTCTCACAGATTCCCTTCTGACACTAAAGTAATGAAAAGTCTTTTCATTCCACCACCTGTAAGACAATAAATTTGGTTGCAATATATTTAAAAAATATTCTTACATGTCGAAGTTTTCTTGTTTCCTCTTCAATTAATTGTTTCTGCTGTTCTTCTTTTTTCTTGAGAACTTTCATTTCTGCCTCAAGTTCTTTCATGTTCTGAAAGAGAATCAATTTTGACAATACACAATTGTTTTTCTAAATTTTAGAATATTAACACACAAAGGTAACTTTTTAGATTTTGTTTTTATACATGTCATTAATATTTTGCATAATCATAAATCTTTACCTTCCATTGTTCTAGTTGTTGCTTTTGCTGCTCTCTGTACTCACTAGTACAAAAATCAAGTTTCTTTTCTTCTTTGGCTATGGTATGAACTGGCAATGGTGCAGAACAGCTCATTGTTTTACGTAAAGAATAATTTTTAGAGGCACGCCAATCAGTAATTGCTTGCTTTTGCTTTACTTTAAGATCTTCATACTCAGCAAACCATTGACAGTGTTCTTTAAGTTCCTCCAGTTGTTTATCTATTGCCCATCAATGTATAAATATTATTACTCAACCAGTACACACGTGAAATACTTTGAACCATGTAATATTTACTTGGCAGTGAGAGAAGAATACCATTGAAGTTTAGAACAGGATACAAAAGAGAAGAGATGTTTTCAAGAGATTAGAATAATACTTAAATCAATAAAATTTCCTGAAAAGAAGCATATAAATATTGAAAACTATGAAATAACGTTCAAAAAGTAATTATTGGTAACTCAGTTTTTGTCTGATGAATTATTTAAAAATGCCAGAAATCTTCTGGATAGCTGATGCTCAAGACTCAATAGTAGGTAAATATAACTATAAAAACATTTGCTATTACATGTAAAATTATCTATTATTGTCACTAAAATATTCTCAACTCAACACAATTTAATTGAATGTCCTGAAAGATGGGTGTGACACAGTTAAACATAATAATATAAATAATCATTCAAGATCATTGTACAAGACTTTGTGGCCAGAGAAGAAAGCATATTACTTACATGGAATGTTTTAACAAAGTACCCAACATTTAATTTTAAAATAGATATTCTGCTATCAATATGCTTCAACCCCTTGAAATTTAGGATGTGCAGTTTTTTTTGAGAGGTATTTCACCCTGAACTCCTAATGCATTTTCATAATTTCCTTAAAACTTGCAATATAATAAAGGTTAATTTGGAGATCTAGACCTTTGGGATTCAGTCAATTATTGAAATAGATTCTTAATTTATTTCTTGAAGTCTCTTATTTCCTTGTCAATTGTAGCCCTAATTTGGTCAATGGAAGCTTAACATGCTTGTAGTTTGTTGACATGGCAACAAAGTTAGATGAAGGTTTTTTTAGATGATTTGACTTTTAATATTATAAATTATTGAGAATTTGAGCAGCAAAGTGTTCATATTTGCTTATGAATTGGGTCTCACTATATGTTCAGAATTCAACACTACCTACTCTGCACCACACATGATGATTTGATGAAGTGAAATGGATTGAAATATTAGTTATTCATAAAATATTAATAGTTCAATATAATTATTATAATTACACATGACTGTTGAAACTGCTAATAGACCAGTGTTTTACTTTATATCCCTAACTGTGACTTCTGAATATAGTTACCAATGTAATAAAAAAGCAAAAAAATGTGTTTTACAATTCTTGGGGAAATTGAATTCAATGTTCAAGCATGATCATCTTGAGGTTTTAGGGACAGATCACAAATTAGATTGAGTATAGTGATGTATAATGTGAACTAGCTAGAAAATAAAGCTTCTCAAAGAAAAATCAAAGTGAGCAAGAGAAGAAGAAAAAGAAAAAACACTAACTTACAATTTTTTTTTAAATACTGAACTTCATGACATATCTTATAACTTTTAATAAATACTCCAGAAATACAAACAGGATAAACATATTATATATAAAATTAAATTGCATCCAGGATCAGATAACCCAGATCACTCAATAAACCATTGTTGGAGAAAAATTAAATTGCTTTGTATAACAAATAGGTATCTCAATATATTTGAATCTAATTTCATAAACAAAACAACAACACAACAACAATAAATAACTCTGACCTGGAAATTCTTCTTGCAAATGTGTGTAAAGCATTTGTTTATTTGGATATTTTCTTAGCAAACGAATGAAAGTTATATGGTCACCTTCATCCCAGCCACCGGTATGACCACCATGAATTTGAAGAAACTTTTGAAATGAACTAATATTCTTCAAAATGAGAAAACAATTTTAAAAAAATTTATAAATGTATCCAATATTTGTAAACATTTCCTCTAAATAAACCACAAAAAGGAATATACCTCATTATAATTACTTCCTGAATTGAACAAAACAGCAGTCTGATGGACACTTGGAAGCACCGCATCTACTTTAATTGGTTTAGACCATTCATCAATTTTATTTGATACTGATGTCACATGAACCTGTAGTTCCTGTTCTTGGTGGCGCAGAAAGGTGATTCTGCTCAAACAACAAAAACTTATCACATCTCATAAACCAAAGAAACTCCTCTAAAACAAAATTTATAAAACCTGTGTTATTTTCATAGTTAAATGTCAAGATATGAATCCATACATACTGTTTCCCACACATATCCTTTAACATTGACATTTTGTTATCCAAATCCATCAGACTTGCCTCAAACTGAGCTATATCTAAAATAAATAACAATCAGTTTCATTAACTAAATCAATTAAAATAAGTGTATTAATAAAATATTCAAAAAATCATAGCAATTACATTTTTTCATCTTGTAGGACTTTTACATTAATTACAGCCATACTCACTTATTTCCTTCAGTTTTTCAATAGTAACATCATTCTTTATGTTTTTCAACAATTGAACAACTGCAATGACCTCCTTCTGCAACTTTTCACTTTCTTGCAATCTGAAAATTGTAATAACTAAAGCAAAGACAAAATTTCTTCATAAAACGGTTATTAAAATTAATTTAGTATTACCTTTTTTTAATTGATTCTTCATTATAATCATTTAAATCCTTTATGTGATGTGGTTCTAAATTCTTTAAAGTACATATCAAAATCTTTTGTGTTTTTTCAAGAAAACTTTGTTGAACTTTTAGTCGGAGGGCATCACACAGTTGTGCACTACGTGTTTTAGAAATATTTTTCAAAGGCAGGGCTGAAGAGACATGTTGAAGCTTTGATGATTCACTTTTAACAATCTGATATGAGGAACAGTCTACTTTTGTATGTGATGCCATTGAAATTCTTCATTCAAACAAAGACGCATTCAACATAAAGATAATATAAGTCACTCCAAATCTCCACCCCTTATTTCAATATATAGACCAGTCCTTGGTGTGTATTAACACATGAAAATCCAATATATTCAATATACTTTTTTAACATTAATATAATAAAAAAAATGATTAACAAAACATACAATTCAATACTCGATAAATCACTCTATATGTAAACAAATAAGAAGAAAAACAGCAATATTCAAGTTAATTACCTCATTACTAATTATTACTTTAAAATAAAAGTTCAGATAAGTAAATCTAGTAACAACAAAGTTGAGATAAGTAAAAATAAGTAATAACTATAGTTGTCATGTGTCACAGTGGATTCTAACAACTTCGCATTTCCCAATGTCATTTTCCGTACGGGAATATATTTGCAATGAAACTTTTTTCACAAATGTACGACACATTCGCTGCCAATGTCTTAATCTTCCTTGAAGAGAATGATCTAGCAGCTCTGCCATTTCGTAACACTTCAGAAGAATTACATTGTTATTCTGAAAAGTAAACTCGTGTGCTTTGGATATACACTCTTTAGTGTTCCGCAAGCTTCAATCTTGTTGCCATAGTAACCACGAGGTGCTAAGGAAGGTTCATATCTTCCCAATTTTTTTTTAAAAAAAGCTTCCTCATTTCCACGTTCGTGGCGCTGCTGTAGAAAATCCAGCAGTAACATCTACGTATTTCGAGCGCTTTTGATAGGAACCTGAGCAAATTCAGAAAATGCATTGGTTACCAGATTTATGATCCGTATGACATGTAACGCTTGGATTGTTTTCAGGTGGTTTGTGATTATTTCATTACTGTTATATACTGAACTAGTTTGCGAACGGTTTTGGTGTGAGTAGTAATTCAATGTAAGAATTTGGGTAATTTTTCTTGTGTCTTTTACTTGACGTGGCGAATCAAATAATTACGTTCGACGATTTACTCGTACATATAGTACAAGAGATTATTATTTCTTCTTTACAAAATAAAGAATAACCCGAGAATTACTGAGTCTTTGGCTGTATTTATTTACGTCAAAAACAGTTTTAAAGAACTGTGTGACGTGCTATGGGGAGAAGTTAGTTTGAAGTTACATTTATGTATAGAAGCAAAACAAGGGGCCATCTCAGCATTTGCTCGAGGATCAGGGAAAATGCTGAGATGGCCCCTTGTTTTGCTTTATTATGTGCTTGCCGAGATGCTTGTGATTTATTGCATATGTTATTCTCAATATTTGTTTTCTTTCAGTTTAATTAGGTTCTCTCTGCGAACTTTATCGACAAATTGTATGTAAAAAAGCATTATTTTATCAACACACGTTAAATCTATACCTTTTCTTTTTGAAACGGTTCGATGTAATGTAGAAAGGTTCGATGTATCATGACCTTAGTGATGATACTAAGGTGCTGCTTTGTAATAAAATGAATGTATAAATGGTTCTACGTGCCCTTTCATCGGTTATGAAAAGTGCCAACGCATTCTTACCCAACGAGTTAACTCTAACTCGTTGCATTTACCCCCTAGATAATGAAATAATCTTCCAAAGTTCTTGGTACTTCTTTTTTAAAATTACATAGTAAACTTAAAAACAAATTTTATAAGTTACTTTATTTGCTGAATATATTAACTTTTCGATTACTATCGTATTTGACAGACGTGTTTTGGGCACACCAATTTGACGGACTGGCTTCATTTGCGAAACAGCAGAGTTTGATATTGCCATTTCTATGTATTCATAAATCCATAAGAGTCAATACAGGACACTCTTTGTAATAGTGGGAGACATTTGACGCTAGGGCTTTTAGTGGCCTGACCTGTCGTAAATTACGACTCGTAATCATGTGATTGAAATGTGTTGGAAATATCTTTATTGTACGTACGATTACAATTACTTACATTTAGATCATCTTTCCGCCGTGATTTAGACGAAAAATAGAATAAGTTTTTGGATGAAATGTTGAAATCTCTCAGGAATATTGTTATTTGTAATAAGCACATTGTGTGACAGGATGGATGGAAAATATTGCTGCTTTGATTGTGGAAAGAACTACAGAGAGACTTTGGTTTAAGTTATCTCTTAACAAAGACGCCTCACCTTAGACTGTATTGAAAATATGTTTTCAGCAATTAGAGGCAAAATTGTAATGTTACAGAGGGCTCCACACATTCGGCGAGTAGCGTGCGACCGCTCGCCGAATCCCGCATAGTGTGGATGTGTCGCTTGCTATTCGCCGAGCGACGAACATTCGGTCCTCGCCCTATACCCACCGCGTGTTGGTCTTTAGGAGACATCAAAGGGAGCAAACATTTGCCGAGCAGATCAGCTGCTCGGTATTGGGAGAGCTGTTGCTCGCGACTTGGCGAATGCCGTCTACACCTGATGCATCTAAATTTAAAAATGCTTTGAAGTTAGCAATGACAAATCAGCGGTTGGAGCCTTCAGGAGTCAGCAACTGTGCTGTCTAGAACCTATGATGTTGTAGAGCTGCAGTAGATCCAAACAAATTTTGGTTTTGTAATCAGATTTAGAAAAAATCCCAACTAAATTTGAAACCTGTGTTAAAAGCATATACTGAAATACATACTGAATCAATCCCAGAGAATGTGATTCAGGACTATGCTCTCTCATATGTGTGAGGATGTGTTTGTAGAAGAATGCTTCATGAAGAATGTCGCAATGTGTTGTCAAATTAAAATTGTATGAATGATTAAATGAATGTGAATATTGTACTAAAAGAACCATAACACTTATAAATGCTTATACCCTAATGCATCTGCAATAATATTTTATAAAGAAATAAATATTTAATGGCAATTTTCAAAATTACTTCACAAAGTATAACAAATATTAAAGCAAATTATAAATATTTAGCCCCAGAAAGATGTTTATGTTGAATGTATATTTGTGGATAAAAGAATTAATATTTTGATAGACTTTTTTGAATAAAGAACATAAGCAAAGAGAAGTGAAATGTGTAAGCAACAATAGAAAAGCAAAAGTAGCAATGAATGAAGAAAGGTTTTTGACAACTTTATGTGCTGTGTGCGTTTTAATTACTTCCTTAAGTTTTACAGGAAGTTCAAACATTCTAGATAACTTCAATTGTTTAAGTAATATAAAGAGACGGAGGAATATAGTATTCTACACATAGTATTCTATATTCCTCCATGGTAAAGATGTGAAAAATGCTTTATTACAAACTGTAAAACTCCAAAAGGCGTTGTACACGTCAGGTTAGTTTCCTAGAAATTATTCTCCTGAGTGTCCTAGAAAGAATTTCTGGTAAATGTATTGAAATTTGAATTTGCCGCCGGTTTGCAGGTCTCGTCACTAGGTTCGCTAGTGAGGAGTTGTTTACCAAAGCGCGCCGAAAGGTAATGCTAATATAGCATGGTATAGACTGCTGCAGTGCAAATGCAGACAATCGCACAGAATCACTCCTGAGTGTTTTCACACACGATAGAGTGGTAGAGTGTACTGCAGTGTACTCAAGGAAGAATTTTCTCCCTAAAGAACCACTTTAATTTTTTCAAGAAAATTAACTGATCAAATCGTGGCTACCTTTACTCTAGGAAGCTACAGCCCAATACATAATTATAATATAATATGCGCGATCTTTAGACACGGTCGTGCTTTAGATTCATTCATGAAGTATCTGTAAAAGCCGCCTTACCATTGCAGGAATGTCAGACTGTGTCGAACCAGGTGTCGAACTGTGTAAAGTAAAAGAGAAGCGAAAACCGCGTCAACTGTGCAATCTGTATCTGCGCAGAGAGAGATAGAGTGCGGAACCACAGAGTGGGCCAGAGGCACATAATCATAATACTCTCTGGACATAGGTAGAGCGAGATAGAGAAAGTGGTAACAAACAGGGTGACAGTGGGTGGACTATGGGTCTCGTGTTACTAATTATCACAATAAATTGAATTATTCTCTTTAGTCGTGGTCGAAACCGGATACGTTAAAGATGAATTACGCCAGTTTCGAAAAATATGAATCCTAGGATTGTACTTGTGTATCTGTGATCAAAATGTATAGATTTCCGATTGCCTTGTTGCGATTTTCTCGCACGTTTTATCTTCAGCAAAACAATTCACCGTTAATTCAAGGGTAAGCATTGTACGGTATTTAACATAATCTGGATAAAATATATTGAAATAAAAATTTTGAAGGGGATTTGGAGCTGTGTGTTGTGGAGAGGTTTTCTTTAAAATTGAGAAAAAAGTAAACATATTTTACATTTTCAGGTGTGGATGTATTAAGACCAGATTAAGATCTACAGTATCACCCAACCAACCAAGTAACAAGATAAGGAAATATGTCTTCTCTAGATTTTTGGAATTTGTGCAAAATTATTCTGCAAAGTTGGAATCCAAGTTCCCATCTGCCATACGTACTTACAGAGTGTTTACAGATGGCATGAAGGACTTCTATAGTGACATGAAAGCTTTTTTAAGAATTGCGAAGAAAGTTCGCAAATCCAAAATAGGAACAGCATGTCTGACTCGCAAGGAAATAGAAATTTTTCATCAGATGCCTAGAGACATGAAAAAAGTAGCTCCTCTCTTGGTGTTATCTACACTTCCTTTGACGAACTACATCATTCTCCCTCTTGTGTAGGTACTTATAGTAACGGTATTCCTACTCATCCTTCCAATTACTGCTTTTAAAAATTTCATAATATATCATTTTATCCTTCATTTCATGAAAACATTGTTAACTAAAATCTACAGCTACAAACAATGGTAGTATAAATTATTCTTTAAGAGATTGAAGGTTTCAAACATTTTTCTTGTATTTTAATAAATGAAAAAAGTCTGCCTGAAGAAAAGAGAGAATGATTGTAGTTAATAAAAAATAAAATAATCTTAATACTATTCAATATTTTAATTCTGTATTAATTGTTTTTCTCCGCAATGTTGATATTGCTTTAATTTTCAGTTTAACTTTAAGAATTTTAATCTTTTTAAAATAAATTCTACTTGCTAGCATTGAGGAGTAGCTGTAAAATTGTATATTTTTGTTTTTCATTGCAATTCATCAAGAACATATCCTGTTTTAGTTTAATTACCATTTGGTTGTCCTTTGTAGTGACAGTTAATGTAATATGCACCTCTTAAGGTTACTATCATTGACACGTAATTGGTATGTGGCTGTTAAAGTGCATCTTCATGTGCTTATTTTCTATTGTGTAAACAGTACTACTACTAGAGAATTAAAAATACATTAGCAATAATGAAGGAATGAAGATCTCACAATTCAGTGCAAGATGGAATGCCATAAAACAAACAAACCAAATTTTTAAATTTCCATTTGTCAAAATATCATTTACTATAAAATTAAGAAGATATATGAAAAATTGAATGTTCCTTAGTATTAAAGAAGCTTTGTAATCTTGTGACGTTTTTCTGATATCTAAGTAAATTGTAATAAACTGTGTTGCTGTACAGCATGTACTTCATTGTTATATTATAACAATATGCTACTTTGAGTGGGTGACACTTCTCTAGAGTTATAAACTGTGAACTGTTGAATTCATAAGGTTTTGTGTAGGTGGAGATGCCTACCATTCATTTAATATTCTTATATTATAAATACTTATGTTACATAGTTTTTACATACTTATTGAATTTGATACAAAAAGATAAAAGGTGGTCACTAATAAAAAGGCCTTCAACTTTTTCACAAATTTTGACAGTAAAATATCAGGTGTATTTTTAATGATTGCCCTTTTAGAAGGTAAATGGATAACATCATCATTTGACTGTATGATATATTTTTTCAGGTTCTGCTTTCCACGACAACTGTTGTGTACCCACTTCTGGACCTTGCAGCAGCGTTTTGAATTTGCTACCCAGGTTCATCGGCAGCGACTCTATAACTATCGCCCTGTTTTTCGAGCTCTTCAAGAACAGATTGATGGAGAAAATTTGCAAAAGAATCCTCTGCAAGAGTCGTGGCGAGTGGCCCTGGATTGTTTGGGTAGTGGAACTCACCCGACGCCAGAGGAAATTCTAAAGTTTCTTCCACTTTTTAGTGGCTCTCCTTATAGTTTACTGCAGATCTATTCAGGACATGTGGTATGTAACAATATATCATTGATTGAAATAGGGTAGTTTACATGATTGATTGTAACCACACTTCTGTGGTGATACCCTGGTAAATGAAACGTGGCACAAGAAAGTTAATAGATTATCACATAATGACCTTCGAGATGTAAAAATTTGTTTAATCTCATGCTGAAAATAATAAAATTACACACAATTTCTAAAGCATCAATCAAAGCATATCTAATTTTGCCATATTGGATGTTTGTAATAATTGCTGTAAAGTGGAGAGCGTACTTGTCATTGTTTTTAGTGTAACTAATACTTCTCTATTGTAAATTGTTTTGAAAGTGTTGCTTGCTTATTAATTTCTTAGCCTTATTATCCAAAGGTAATTAACAGTTTTAAAATAAAACATGATATATAATAAATATTTTACATTACATCTTAATTGAATCATACATTTTTAATTTGAAAAAAGTGTGTTAACGGTTGACTGGTAAGGAATATTTAATAAGTTCTTTGTCACCCATGTTTTATCTACAATAAAACAAAATTACTACTAAGCTGCAATAAGTACTTCATTTTCCAAAGTTTATGGATCCTGAAAAATTTGTGAACAGCATCATACTGTAGGATTCATAATCCTAAGGTTAGTCACGTACCCATAAAGAATAACCCATTAGTGTTGAATATTACTCATAAGAAAATGTTCAAAAGGTTTGGAAAATAGTTTTTGAGTATTAAAAAATAACATAATTTGGCACAGAGTATTTTATTGCAAAGAAAAATTTTATTATTTCATTTTTGTCTCTCTCTTGTGCCTTTAAATATTTCTTCACATTGAATTACTTTCCTTTTTATACACGTCACTTGGCATACGTATGTGTGAAGGAAATACCATGTTGTTCTGTGGCTCTAAATACTAATTTCCTCTTTGCTATGTATTCTGTTGTTTTGTGCTTCATTTGTAGTGCTTTGTAGGTTTTACGTACTGATTGAGATTTGAGAAAATGAGTGAGAATGTAATATTTGTTCCCACATGCAAACAAAATGGAAGCAAGGACTGGTATGTCTTCAGCAATTTTCCCCCCTTCTGTATATAAAAAATCATAGTTTATTGATATATACTGTGACTTTCACAACTCTGCCCCGTGGTAGGTATCAGTTGTTGACAGTTTCATCCAGTCTGGAGCTTAAATGTCATCATAATGGCTTTACTATGGTGATGTTCATGTTCCTGATTGGATGGGACCGTCAACAGCTGACACCTGCCAGGGGCAGAGTTGCATAAATTGCAGTCCATTTTAGTTTTACAAGCGTTTCTGGTTGTGAATATTCATTTGTATTGTTGAAAGAGGAAAGTTCAAATATAATTTGAAAAATTTTACTTCCTTATTCTTTTTATGAATATACATTAAATGGTAAAACATACAAATTTTTACATTTCTATTAAATGCTTAATTTTTAACATCACTATTGATACACCTGGCAACTCTCAAATAATGTTGTTCTTTCCTGTACATGTCTTTTATGAATACTTCAACTTCCAGTTGCATTGGAAGTCATCATTGCAAGGCATCCCAACAAATTGACATTACTTATTAAATTTTTCAATACACAAATACTCTGTGCCATTGTGAACCACAAATTTTCATTTTCAATATTGCTTGTTCAAACTACCTCATCATTTTAATTGCATTTTGCAGATAAGTAATAGGACAGTGTCACTTTTCATGTTTTATATGCTTAATTTTCTTTTCATTCAGATACATACAGATGTTAACTTTGTTTGTTTTTGGTGTTTCAGACAGCTCTTCTACGCATGCATGGGATGCATGTGGGATTCCGAAGGCGGAAGCGATTAGCTGAACGAGCTCAAATGATTCATTGTATGGATCAAGCTATCATTCGAGAAGGAGGTCCTGAATCCATGACATACGAGGAGCTTCGATTGGTATATTTTTGCTGCTAAAATTTAACCTTATTGTGTTTTCAATATCAGATTCACTGGAACAAGCAAGACATGCTCTTTTGTTTTGGCATCTCTCTTCTAAAATATCCATCTCTAAATAGGATGTGCGATATAATTTTGGGGAAAGTGAGAAAACTTTGGAAGACGCATATTTTTTTTTGCATTTGTTTTGTATTCTAAATTTGCCATATTTAGAGTCATAGCTTTTAATCCACATGTATAGATATATGGCACAAGATAGCAAATGAAACCTTTTCTCTTCAACAAGTCTTCCGACTGATACTTTATGTACCCACATCTTAGATTTAAACCATATTCTTGGGGTGTTGGGAAATGATTTGGACAACTGTTATAAAATCCAAATATAAATTTTATTGCTAAATGAGAGAGATGAAAATACAAGTATTCTCCCCTTACATTAATGCACAGCTCCCATTTGTTTAGAATGTTTCCTAACGACTGTAGCGAACCATTCTTTTAGTAGTGTGGCATCAGTTGTGGACAGTGTCTTGCATTTCTTTGGCACCTAAAAATTGTCAACCTCCTAATACTTCCTTCCTGTTGTTGAACAATAGTTGGAAAGGGTTGTAAATCTGTAAAGTCTGGAGAATGAGTAGGGTAAGAAAGCTTTGTAAATCCCATTGCAGCCAAAGAGTTTGTCGTCTTACAATTAGCACATGGTCTCTCAATATCATTTTGAAAAAACACTTCAAGGGCCAATATATCAGGCCACCACTGCTGAATTGTGCATTGCAATTTTCTTAGTGTTTTTGCAGGGGCTTTCACTATTTACAGTTTGTTTAGTGGAAAGCTAGTCCACCAGCAAAATTCCATATTCATCCCAGACAACTGTAACAATGTGGTTTTGGGGTGTAAGCCTGGAACAAAACTTCTTCGTGTGAGGAGTGTCTACTTCTAAGGCCTCAAGGGCTACAACTAATACTTTTAATGTGGTTGCGAGGCATATTTTCAAAACTTGGGCGATCTACTCCTGACTCTCCTGTATTATTGGTTTCGACAGTTTACCCTGCTCTGAAAGGGGGAAGGAATGTGTGTCCCTGTGTCGTGCTTATCACGCCATTCATGCAAAACGCAGGGAAACACTTTGGGATGATTTTGGATTTCTGAATTTACCAAAAAAATTCTTAAATCCAAATTTAATATATTTGTACATTAAGGGGGTTTTGACCCCGTCACGGCGTGTGCAGAAGGGCCTCAATGTTCTCATCCAACATGGATGCAATGGACTTACGCTCATGACTAAAAACCTTTGGTGGGCTGCAAAAAATATCGCCACGGGTTGCATGCAGCCTGCAAGTTGCACAACCCTGATTTGCTTCATTGACTGCCTCTTTTCCAGAATCTTAACCAGGAAACAAGACTTACCACCAGTAACCAAGTTTTCTAAAGAAAATTCCTCTATTCTGGTTGTAAAACATGTAGTAATTCGTAGCTCAAGTTCACTGGTTGTTTCTCTGCATTTCTGTAAGATCATGGAGCAAGCAGCAAATACTTGTTCACACATCCGAATGCATCAACTTTAAAAGTTGGTCTGAAATTCTCTTGCAGTGAATATAAGAGAGAAGTCTTATGATAGAATGTAGCTCTGCCAATGTCACCATCATTTATCATTGCATAAGCATTCTCTTTAAAAGTCGTTTATTCAAAAGTGAGAGCAGCATGGATAGTTCAAATCATTTCTGACTGCCCTTAATAGTACACAATTTGCAGTGAATCTTGATAGCCAAACTTCCTAATTTAAAGAATTATATGATGACAAACATATTGAGGTATTTATTATAACTGCAAGAGGATGAGAATTGCTTGCACCCTTCATCAAACTGCCATATGCTATCATTAACTGCATAACTTAAGCTTTATTATATCTATCTTTTCTCTTCACTGTGTCTAAACACATGTTGCCAATGCATTCAAAATAATAAAATACAACATCAAATTCTTTGATTTCTGGTTATGGCTCCAATGTTCAGTTCAAGTTATATTTCTGTTAATACAATTTTTCAAAAATTATTAATTATAAGCATGTAAATGCTTTAACTGCATTAAAGAATGGCATTGGGCCATGGCGAATCAAGGCGCATCAAAAGTGAAGGAATCTTTAAAAATTCTTGCAATTTAGATTTATGTTTCTGTTTGTTTCATTGAAGTGAAGAGAATCTTTCTCATAAATTCTAAAATGTTAATCGATAATATACAATTTCTTTTTCGATTTTTCACAATCCATTTTTTAAGATTCAGTTTTTATTATTAAAATAATAGAAGTAGTCAATATTTTTGATTGTGCATGTATTTCATTCTAGGCATGTTTTATTCGAGGTCTCAACCCTGCTAACATGAAGACAGAAGACATTGTGGAATGGCTTCAAGACTGGTTGACTGTTTCACAGGAAGTGGATAAAAATTCATGGTCCCTTCTCCTCCATTGCCCAATTCTTTTGGGTTACAACCAACCTTCAAACTGGTCTCTTCTGAAACATCCCTAAACTCAGTGTTGTAGATGTTTTTTGTGAATTGTTCCCTGTACAGCAGAATCATAATTGTTTAAAATAGTGTTTTTGTATTTCTGTTGATTGATGTTACTCCCAGTATTACCAAAGATTTAGTGCAATAAATATTCACATTGCAATGCTTTTGTTTTATTCTATACTCTTTCCAGCTGAAAGAATCTGTCTGTATTTGAACTTCACCATAGCTGACCATGGTTGATCTCACCGCCTCAATGTTTAGCAAGTAACACAAGTTGTGTAACACAAATTTCAGAGTGGACCAAATTTGGGAGTAAACATTTTGGGATCTCCTCCTCGTGTTTTTTCTTGGCTTCTTGAGAGTGTAGTGCAACATTTGAGAGAATTCTTAGTAGGTCTTGTCAACCCAACTTGGAAATCCACAGCAATGCTTGCACTGAAGTATTATGTAGTGAGGTTAAGTTAGTTCGTAATGAGTATTATTAGAACAATGGTGACACAGTAGTATTCTGAACTTTCACAACTGGCCTCTCATTAGCCTTAGAAATGTCCCTCCAGTAGGTGAATCTTAGTTTTATCACTTAGGCTATCATCTGCTATTCCTTGTCACTAAACTTAATTTCCCCTACCCTAGCCAAATTTGGCTATTGTCAACTTCATCCAGCTTCATCCAGCAAATCTTTTCCTACTTTGTGTACACTCAATTTGGGTAATAAGAGATTTGCACATTAGCAATTTTATCAGATTTGTTACACACAATTGGTAGAATTAGTAATTTGGTTATTTGACCTACAAAACACACAAAAATATGTGTTTAGTATTATTAGACTACACATCTTTTTACTTCTCTAATAAATAAGAGCCTGAAAATTCCGGAATTTATTTTACCTAAAATAGGGAAGCAAAAAGATATTTATTTTGGGTAAAGTATGGGTTCCAAAAAGCAATTAAACAATGAAAAATCACCATTAGAAAGGAATGAATGTTAAAAACTACAAATCAAATATTCACATTATTCTAACTCAAAAATTTACATTCGTGGAAAGAAACAATAATTTCTTTATCTTGATTGCATGACCATCCGGTATGATGACTGCGAATTTCTTTTACTCACCAGCAGTGGCGGCTCATGCTTAGGTTGTATGTTTGCACAACCCTCAGAAAATGAAAAAGATCTCATGACATTCAGTATTTAAGATATTGCACCAATATCAATGTATATGAAATAATTTTGAAACCAAAGAGAATCCGATTGCTGCTCTCTGCTCCCTCCTTGCTGGATATTATACCATGATCTTGGCTGCGTTACCACAGTATAACAGTAGGCAGATGTACAATTATTCAATTGAAATGTACGATTGTTAAAATATGTGTCAGCTTTTTGCTGATGCCATAAGTAAATTTTCACAAAATCATGGATTTCAAGAAAAACAAGACCTATACCACTTTCAAGCATCCTGTACATGGAGGAGAAAGTTTAATCAAAAAAGAACTCATCGAAAATGGAAGCTACATCACTTCTTTATGCATTTTTGGCTCTGAGAGGGAAAAATTGGGAATGTTCAGGCTGCATACAAAGTTCTCCCAAAAATCAAAATATCTGTTCCAAATTCCCAGGGGCCATGACTTCAGTCAGATTGATTGGGGAATATCAATTTCGGAGAAAATCTTACTTACGTCACTTGTCATGTTTAATCCCTTGCATTGCACACACGTTTTAATGCAGTCGAACAGGGTTCACCTGGCAAAAGATGAAGCAGATTTTATTTTGTTTATATTATCAGTAAGTTGCCCATCTTGAAATACTTTGGGAAAAGCTTTCGTAGCCAAAAAAACACATTTTCGGGCTTTTTTTTTTTCTTAAAAACTTTTTAATAGTTGACTTTTTGCAAAAATAATCAAGTACAATTTTAACGATCATAAAATTCTTTACAAATTTGGTTCATAAATTAATTTTCACAAGCAATTAGTACCAAAAGCTATAAAGATTGAAAATTTCACTAAATGTTCCTTTTTATTGTGAAGTTTCCCCAAATTATTAATGGTCTCTCTCGAGCAGTATTTTGGTGTTCCTAAGGTAATTTCAAGTAGAACACGGTTAAATACTGTTTTTAATATTTACAAGGATTAAACTCACATTTGAAAGTTATTCTAATAGCAGCAGCAACCAACTAGTATGATTTACCAATTAGTAAAATTTACATCAAAGCCATTCCAATTGAAAAAATAGAGGTTCATTTTCTTCTTCTCATTTTTATATTCAGTGTCGTATGTAAAGTCCTCCCAAATTTTGAACAATGTGTTCCTAAATTGCAGGAAAGACATTTCAGGGTCCTCAAAGTGTGAATTTCCATTGAAATCTTGAAATTGATATTCCCCAGCATTACAAAATTTTCTCTACACATATTACTCTGTATTTGCATATGTATATAAGAAAGTAAAAATTGTAAGCAAGGCACAGGACAATAGTTTGCCTTTGTGCTTCAGGGAATTAGCTGATAGCTTTAAGATTCTTATTTATTACATTGGAAACTCCACAAAGAACAAAATTTATCTGAGAAGAAACACTATAGAATTCCAAGAAATTTAAAATGTGATTCTTTCATTTGAAATGAAAAAATTATCTCAATTTTGAAAATTTCACAAGTAGCTTTCCTTCAGATGTTTCCTGAGTAAGCCTCTAGTGTATCCTGTGTAGTTCATGAACCTTCAAATTTCCCTTTAATTGGTTACGACTAAAGATTTGCAGGTACACAGTTAACATCATCTGCCTTAACAAAACAATAACAACAGTATCTGCTTCTAAAAACTTTGTAATATATTATTAAAAAACTAATAATTGAAATTGCAATTTTAGAAGTTTGGAATTTCTTTCATAGAGAAAAGTGTAGTATATGAGCAGAAGTTTCGCTTTAGTAGGACCCATACTTGGAAGTGATTTTTAAAACAGATTTCTACATAACTCCACCAACCAGAAGATCCGTTCTTGGGTTTGCTAATTTATTAAATTACTGATTTCAACGTTTGAATTTTAGTCTCAAAACTTTTTTTTTTTTATCTTTGCCTAATGCATCATTTCAAATGTTCTTCAAGTACTACAGGTTAATGATTTTAGCCACAGGGATTTTTGGGATATTAGGAACAAATTATGTACACTTTTTATGACCTCTTCTCGAAACTTTCTTAAAATAATACAATCATAATTTAAATGTAACTGGCTTAAAATAAAACTCCAATTAAAATCATAAAATGTCCATATTTATTTACGAATCAATATTACATCAATTATAAAATACATCACATTCAACTCTCTATATACTTAATGAACACCGTATTTTGTACTTTGTCTTTAGCACATTGAGCAGACCACACATTTTTATTGCACAGAAATCTCATTTTGGTATAAAGAAATAAGAAATATGGATCTTCATGGATTCTTCACTTCCTCCCACCCCAAAAAAGTATACAAGAATATTTACAAAATACATGTACAGAGATTAAGTAAAAAGACAAAAATTAAAGTACTTTTGTTATTCATAAATTAATCAATTTGGTCAGACTCACAAGACTCTAAAGCAATGAAGGATGGAAGAGAGCCTATTTTAGGCCTTCTGCTCATCCCTACACTGCCAGGACACTCGGTCGTGCTCTGCTCAATATCGTTTGCACTTGTGTCCACATTTGACTGTGTGCCATGTGAACCTTTGCTGACAGTCTTCGTTTCATAATATCGTTTCCTCTTGAGGTTAAAGCTACTGATCTGATCTTCACCGAGTTCATCAGATTCAGCCTCGTAGTAACGTTTCCTTTTTAGAGGAGCAGGGCTATTGGATTGTTCCTCACTATGTTCTGAGAATGTGATGGGAGGTTCCGAGCATATAGCCCGTTGAACCCGAGGGGCAATGGAATGAGGGTAGGGGCAGTACTTACCTTTGGCACAGGAACCCTTCTTGTCGAACTCGGGACACAGCATGATGTGCCGCTTCAGACACTGCTCGTATTGATGAAAACAGAAATGAACAATTGATTTTAATGAGAGCACAATGAATCAGATTAGCACACTCAACCACCACATCACTTTTCAAACACTTCATGAAAATAAACTTCTCTCAGCATCCATTACAAGAAACATTAAACTCATTCGTTGCTGAGGCACCTAGTATCCTGGAGATCCTACAACTGGCAAACAGAGCAAATTTGAGAATGATTGAGGAAGTAGTACAACAGCTAGGAATAATGCATTATTTAACCTATTGTGATTCACTTCTAAATGTTAAAGTATTCTTTTAGTTGGTTCTTGTAAATTAAATAAAGAGTAATGCGAAACGGTATCAAAAAATCGAACTCGCTGCTGAAAAACAATAAGTCAAATTAGTTTCTTGAGTTCTATGTTCTAGAGAGATGCAAATTTTTAGTTGCAACTTGTGAGGAATCTGCCTGTAACTTAAAATAGCCAAATTGTAATTAAGAATACACAAGAAGGTGGGATAAAATTTGAAACAAACCTACTTTTGCCAATTTTTCAGATTTTATTGAAACATTTCCACCTCTTAAAGGATATGAAGGAACAGAGAGTAAAAAGGGCAACTGCAGTATGCCAGGATCTTACAGACAGAACATAAACAATTATGCTTGGACAGTTATGGTTAAGAACACATCATTGTATATTTATTCATTTAGATTCAACTTTCCATTGTCTTTGAAATTATGTAATGGAAAGTGCCTTGTATTTTTAAGTAATTAATTAAAAATATATAAAATTATTACATATTATTCATGAATTAAATTTTGTTTTTAATTTTTTATTAAACAAATTGAGAATCTAGATTTACTCCTGTTATCAGTGAGCTTAAGTATTGTACAACAATATATGGATGGAAATTGGGTTCATGTTCTGTTATGATGAATGTTCCCTGATGTACACTATTATCAACCACAAATTATGTGACAAGTCCTACAACTGTAGAACTTCCATTAGACTGTGCCTATTATGCACATATTTGTTGGATTCATTTCATTCCAACGCAATTCACGTTTCAATCAAGGTTTCCACAGTGATCTTTATCTCAGCTATACTGAAGCTTCCCTTATAACGATGAAAGTAAATACTTAAAACAATACCACAGCACACAATACTAATAAGACACATTATGATCTCCTTAATTCCAAAACAGTATAAAAATAAAAAATATAAAGGATATCGACATACAAAAGGATCAACCACACTTACCTCTGGTCCATCAGCACAGTAGCCTTGTAGAAAGTTGCGACATATGGGTGCCCGGTCATTAACCTTCACATGCAAATACGGACACAAGTCACGAACGCAGCACCCCTCCAGAAAAAAGCGACAAGTGGGCATCTTCTCAGGGCCCACGTCATGTGACAACAAGCAGCCGTCAAGGGTACATTTCCCTTGCAGAAACCTGCACATAATCAAGCTCCTTTACTAACTGCAGCCCTTTCAAGAAGACAGAAATAGTTATTTAAGTAACTAGAACAGAAAGTTGATCTTTGGCTTACAAATGAAATGTTGATACAAGTGGCAATGAGCAGAGCCAAGTCTAACGTTTTGAAAAGAGTATGCCAAGGACACTTTACTAGTAGCATGTTTTTATTTAGCATGAATTCATGGAAACTTACAAGTATATAATCTTGGGGTCATTCTCAACTTGAGGCAGCAGCCATATTGATTCATGTCACACTGGTGATTTTTTTTTTTAACTTTTCAGTACTTAATTGTTTTATTTGATAAGATATTATTGTTTAACATGATTTCTTTGTGGCGCACTTAGGGCAAAGTGGACTCTGCCATATGCAAACTGTGCAAAGTTACAGTTTTCAATCAATGAATAATGAAGGTAAGTACTAGTTTCCATGTATGTCTGCTAAAAAATATTTTGACTAATTGTGAATTAGAAACCATACATAAAGCAAGTTTCATACAGATTAATTCATACAAAATTAAGAGAAATTAGTCACAGCAAAGCTTATACATTAATGACAGAGAATTGACGAAAGAAGGAAGCGTGGTCATATAATATTACACACAAATTCTGAAAATACAATTGAATAAATTAATTTTCCAATTTTTATTACATTGTCAATTATATTACCACTATCACAATATAGAAAAGACTCACAAACAGGACTCGAATAATTGCAATTGCATTGTCACATAAATGTCTCATTGAAAAAAAAATTAAAATTAAATTAAAGCTGTTCTCACTGGGGCCTCAGAAGATAATGTGTAGTGTGGTCATAATATGCTAATAATAATAATAAATAATATATATATAATATAATATAATATATATAATATAATATAATATATATAATATAATATATATAATATAATATAATATATATAATATAATATAATATATATAATATAATATAATATATTATAATATATTATAATATAATATAATA
>BOPP01000026.1:9032276-9073996 GCA_017312745.1 Gryllus bimaculatus | reverse complement strand
TCATAAAAAATGATAGGCGGTCCACACACTGCCATGTTATATTTATAACAAAATATTAGTGCTTTATAAATTGTGTAGGTATGAGTTTGAGAATACAAGAGTATAATATATTCAGTCATTCTGAAACAAAGCAGATAAAATTAGAATTGCTCTACATTTAGCTAAACAAAATAAAAATCTTTCCTCCTCTCCTTCAAGCACTGAAATAAGACACGTTTATTACTCACGAGTAAGGAACGTTATTTCCTTCAACAAATCCTTCTCATCCATTATTATTCATTCCTGGTGAAACAATGGAAAATTAATCATCACATTACAATAACGAGGAATAACGCGAGTATTTTCTCCATACTTACGTGCCAGATGTTTTCACAAAAAAAAGTACTTAAAACTCAATTTCCAACAGTGAAAAATTGAACCAAAGAATTCGTGCTGAATAGTAAATTGTGTCGGATACAATTTTTATACTCCCATAGAATAAATGCTCGTCATTTGGTTCCAATACCCTGCCACAAAAATATACGATAGATATTTTAACGCTGAAGGGTAAATAGCACGATTGGCGAAACTGATAAAATGTGATGCAACAATGATACAATTTATCAAGAACGCCTCATTACAAATAGTTAGATGACAGGACGACGAAAATATAATAACCAAGACGACCAAGTCTACGCGAGTCAAGGAAATGACAGCAAGGCGACGCAGGCGACCACAGTATATTATATTATACTCGGTATCAGCAACGCCCTCTACAATACAGAGGGCGCTGATATACGCAGATGCTTAGTTGTCGATTTTTTGAAATCATCGAAAGAACTCTCGATTTTCACATACGAAGTCATACATACATATATATTTATATAACTTTCGAATTTGCATTTCATATCTTTTAAAATTATCAGTAAATTAAATACAATATTTTAATTTTTTCATCTTATTTTGAATAAATCAGAGTTCTATCCTCCATCAAATTTGTATTACAACGAAAGGTTGCGACTTAAGTAGTTCACTTTCGTTCAGTTCAGGAATCGGAAGTCTTTCTGTCGACACCAAGATGGTGAGTTGTGTTTGCCCGAAATTGAATTTGTGTTATTTAGAAGTTTAAGAAAGTTTGCGGCATGAAAATTTAATATTAAGTGAATATGTGTACATTTATGTCGCCGTATAAATCATTTTCTGAATAACCCCTTCACATTTGTTTCATTAATCTGATAAAGAACCTAGCATACGTTTACCACATGGCCGGTTTATTCTTGTTTGTAGTGAATTTGTAATACATTTCTTCGTTGTATATCATCTGCCCTGATTATTTTCTGGCTTTGATGACACTGAATTTCTGTTTGGTAAACAGTGCGTTGAAGTCGTTAAGTTTTACTTGTGCAAGTGTATTGTAGGTGAAATGTAGTGAACATACAAGAGTATGAATGGTCCCCCATAGTGATACGTACTCTTATTACGGCGTTAGATTTAGGTTTTAATATTTGAGTTATTTTTCTGGTAGGTAGTGAAGGGCTAAGGGCATACATAATTTGATGCAGAGGAAAATATATCAAAAAAATTGTAAATCTGGTTTGTTTTCAAATTAGACTCATTACTACCATGGAAAATTATTTGGTTTGTTTCAGTCGTTCAAAAGGTTTGTGGAAGCAGGGCGCATTGCTTTCATAGTAAATGGGCCCAAGAAAGGCAAGCTGTGCACCATTGTGGATGTCATTGATCAGACCCGGGTAAATATGCAATTGAATGTGTACCTTAAAATTATACTGTAGGATAAGTATTTGTTTTATTTCATTTGTATTTCATGCTGCTTTAAAGTGAAAGGGCAATTGTAGTATTTTGAAATGATGTAGTAGCTAATTTAATTTGAGTTTACCAGACTAGTTTTCAAGTAGTTTGGTTTTGCCTTAAAAAATTGTTACTTACTGAAAACTTCCAAACGTGATGAACCTTGACATTGATAGGAATGGCCGACTGATCGATACATGAAGCCAATTACATCTGATATATATCAATTATATTATCATAATTGATTTGTCATGATTGAAATCTAACAAGTTTTTTCCTTAGGTTTTGGTGGATGGACCATTAACTGGAGTGGAAAGACAAGCGGTCCGCATTAATCAAATCAACTTGACGAAGTTCTGTTTGAAATTCCCTCGTGGTTGTAGAACTGCAACTGTCCGAAAAGCATGGAAAGATGCTAAAATTCAAGAACAATGGGAAAAGAGTAGCTGGGCAAAAAGCTTAGTGAACAAGAGGAAGGTAAATAGATTTTATTTAGTATCTTAATGCTGAAGTATGAATCAACACACATTTTTGAAAGAATGTTTTTTGTTTTGGTATTGAACCATTCTCTTAAGATTAATCATTATATTTGTTGATTTCAGCGTTTGGCAATGACGGATTTTGATAGATTTAAGCTAAGGAAAGCTGTATCTGTGAGAAATAGGATTCGTTCAAATGAATTCTTTGTATTAAGGAAGTTTGCCTACCGGAAGCATGCATTGTATGGTATGAAGAAGGTATGTAATTTATATATTTTTCTCATGCATTATCGCATTTACTTTGTTTTGTACAATGGTATGAAATAAGATTTGTTAGGTATGCGAGTTTCTAAAATGTATCCTTTCTTTAGGCAAAGAAGACGGAACAGATGAGAGAGAGTGCCAAAAAGAAGGCAATAGCCAGAGCAAAGGCACGAGCAGTTATCAAGGCAAGATGGGCTGCCAAGGGAATTACAGCAGTTTTCAAGAGGACTCTTGCAAGACCAGCCTTATTTCCACCCATGCAAAAGAAGCCTTCTGACAGTGCTAGCAAACCTACTGGTAAAACACCACAGAAACCGAAGGAGAAGGCAGCAGCCAAAAAGTAAAATTTTCTACAATAAGAAATGTTGATGTAAATAAAAAAGTTGAAAAGATTTGATTCGTTTTTTCTTTAAATTTTCATTTAAATATTCCTGATATGGAAAGAACCCTACTTAACAACTTTGTATTCCTATGCTGATTAAGTTCCATTTGCTAGAGCATACATCCTTGTTTCTAAGAATGTCCAAACAATGGTTGACAATTGCTTGCAGAAAGGCAACTAACAAATTGGGTTTGTTGAGAATTAAGGTTGCTATAGGAGCCTTGAAGGCTGTCAACATGCTACATTGCATGACCAGAGTTGATTAATTTGAGAATGGTTACTGGTTTATCAGATGACAATAGTTCAGATGATAGTGTAGAAAACCTGCATTCTAGCTTTGATGCAAATGATGTGGAACAAATCTGTGAAGCCATATTCACACTTATTCCTGAAGGTAATTAAGAATTTAATTGCATACTTATATTGTTTAAAATAATGATGCTTAGTTTGGTAGGATTATAAATTATTTACTTTATCATGCTTTCATGGTTAATTTGCTCCCTAGTGTCTCGTTTAAAAGAACTTTTTCTATGTTGGAGTTTACTTGATGCTAAAGCCAGGGCAGAAGTAGATGCTCAAGTGTGCAAATGGGGTTCCCCAGAGCGAGTACAGCTTTATAAACCCCTCAAAGAAGCTCTGCGGCGATGGGAACTATTGCAAGACACTCAGGGTGAGGAAGTGAAAGGATGCTAGTGAAATATTTGAATGTCTCCCTTTGAAAGAAGTAAGGGTTTACCCAAGTAAAATTGCATCACCAGAACTTAACATTTGATAATGTAATTAGGACAAACTGTTTTTGTAGAAGTATGATATGCTATTCATTGTTAGATTCTTTTCCAACAAAATACACACAACACTACAATCTAATTCACTCAATCTCAAACTGCAGATCAACCTGCAATGTTCTCTATCCCATACCCTCTCCACCAATAACCATCATTTTGCCAGTAGACTGAAATTGTCGTCTAACAATATATGCCCCAAACTATTTGGTATATAAATCTTAATAATTCATCTTGAATGAAGCATCTTCAATGTGTCAGACTGTTGTGGAACCAGAACAAAGTTTATACTTTGGTTAAATCTAAGGACCATGAATCAAGAGTTTACATGAGAAACCTGCTTCAATTATTGGCTGCAACAGAGCTATCCCTGTAATGAGTAATAAGCCTTTAGGATATCTGTTAAAACAGTGATTCAATCTTTTTGTAAATATTATAAATCATTTCATTCTTGCCTATATATTCTCATGCATGCATCGACTTTCATGGTGATAACCTTTTTTGCCAAGGACATTTTTTTATTAGCAAACATTGAAAAAAAGATATTTTAAACTTAATTGATTGGTACAATATGTTGTTTGAATCTGGAGTTTTTGGTAGAAGGGAGAGCCCAGATCGAAACACTTATTTTAAGACACAATTTTCTGTTAAATATGTCGACCCAGAGACAAATTTTTGAAGGGGAAATTCAAAATGTTTTGGTTGAATGTGTCATATTACAGATACTATAAAATGTAGGTTACACTCAGCTCATGCTGTGATACGATTCAATTCGTATTAATTATCACAAATTATTTTTTCTTGAAAGTTTCCTGATAAGTTAAAATTAATAATTTCTGAAACATTTTAGGGGGCAATTTCCCTCCTCGTGGATCCGCGCCCGTGTTACGGTTATATACTGTAAAGTGACTATATAGGCCTAAATTGAATGTATGATAATATGAATTTTATGAGAGATTTCTATCTCGCTTGCTGCTTATGCAGTATAGAGGTGTAATTGGCAGTAATTTGCTGGATGTTTACACAGAAAAACTATTGCTGGGATCAGGTAAAGAAATGGTGGATAATCTTGTTCCTAGTAAATTACTTCCTCGAACTGTTGGTGCCTTTGGTGATCAGATCTTAAAAACCAAAAATGAGTCTTTGTGGCTCTTTATTGACTAAAAAAGGGACAAACCAGGACCCATGCATTTAACAAAAAGCAACATTACACGGTGAAGTAAACTATACTTTTTAAACATTAAGGGAAATGACACATTATTAACAAAAAGAAAAATAAGTCCGCAATTTAAAATTTATTTGTAGAAATTACTTCCTGTATAAGTGGTACTCGCGCACGTTTTACCCCGGAATACCTGCCCGCACTCCCTTGCCAACATTAGTTGAATTAAGAATACATTATAGCAACGAGCGTTGTCGACAAAATATGATAACCAGAAATGTTAACTTCAGTGTAATAGAAACTATTTTGCTTCGAAAAACGAAGTACAAATTTGATACAAAATTTATTTTGTCAAAATAAACAAACTCCCCCACTCTCGCAACTAGCGAGGCGAGGGCTCCAGAAAACGTGCGCGGATAGTATAATATATGCAACGCAATCTCGGAATTCAATACAAGATTTTTGAAAAATTCAGCAGAAGTTTCGGTTTCATGAATTTCGAGAATTTGAAGGTTCGGAATCTTGAATTTGTAACGATAGCAATAGCGATAAAACATATACAAGCTCAAATGTCGCTATTTTCCTTTCCATCAATGAATCTCTCCCTTTTGATTTCAGTAGTCGGTAAAACACTCTTGATACCATATATACGAGCTTACGATCTACTCGCGGTTACTTTTTTGATAAAATAATGCCAACCCAATTAAACAGAATGCATTATGATAAATTAAAATTTGTTAACGGTGTTAATGTTAAATATACCGATTAGTCATTGCCACAAAAACGGGACATTTTGGCGTCCCGTTTCGCTTTCAAAAATTACTGGACAAAGACTCGAGAAAAGGGACTGTCTCGGCTATACGGTCTGGTGCAGTGAGAATCCACTTTTGTTGGACCCAAGGTGGTTGTTTCCACCATGGATGGGCCCTTGATACAAGAAAATTGGATGACGGCAAAACGTCTGTGCGTCTGTCTGTAAACAAAGCTAGCGCTGAATCGCTTGCGGTATTTTTATCACAATTGATTTTACACGATCGATCTAACTTACGCCGTGGCCCCTTGAATTTTAAATGAATATTTTGATTACTGTGAGTACTTTGCATGAAGTCCCAAAATTTTCTCAACTAGTGATGATACAACAACACGTACTTTCTCGCTATATTGTTAATGGTAATGTAATATGACAATTTATGTCTTAAACTTCAACCACCATTTGAAAAATTCTAAAACAAACGAGATGTAAAAAATTCAAATGTTTAAACGAAAACAGCTCTCTGTCATTAAATTCAGTGCATTAACGTTCTACTTTAATATACCAAGGATGCACCATGCGTGTTTTAGCTGTAAACAGGGCCGTCGCCAACTGATTTGTCGCTCTGATGCAAGTACATTTTGCCTTTAATTACCACTTTAATTACATACTTTAAATGCTAGAAAAGTTAAGTTTTTTAAAATAGTATTTACTAACGTGTTTTTATAGATTTATTAAATAGTAACTATTATCTATGTAGAACATAAAATAAGTCTCTTTTCGAACTTTCAAACATTCAATTTTTTTATTATACTAAATATTATTGCAGATTTTACATTTATTTAGTAACATTACTAGATCTGTTAATATTTCTTGAGACATGGGTGATCTTAGGAAGTTTTTAGAAAATAATTTTTAATTTTGAAAATTATGTTTCCACTGGCAAAAATTAATAATATCACAGTGATATTAGGGAATGGCCCGGTTAATTTATTAGTTTATCGCAATCACTGTCTATCGGAACTGACGGACGTTTTGAAAAGATAGGTGACGGGATTTTATGAAAACCGTTTACACGGCTTAGGCTTTGGCGTTGACGGAAGGACGGACAGAACAATGCCGCCGTATAAATTACTCTGTTTATTTCATGTGGTTGGTGAAATATGAAACATGAAAGAAAGAAAAGAAGAAATGAAATGTGAAAATGTCTATTTTTTCAAATATTGTTAATCTTGTGATTTTTAAAATTAATTTTTATTTATTTATCTTTAACCTTTACTCATACTTCAACTATTTATAGTTAATATGACGAGAAGGGATTCTGGAATTCAAGAAAACGTGCGCAGATAATTTGCTCCCCCATATGTCACATACAGTTTTTTACTGTTTTTTTTTTTTACTAAATAAATAAAACTTTTTGAATGTATGTTTATACTTCTACGTAGTTTAGTAACTCGTAGGACTAAAAGTGTATTGCTCATTGATATATATTTCATATTTTGTTTTGTTTCATTTAAAGTTTTAAATATTTAATTTTTTGCGCCCTGGTTCAATGCACCTCTCGCACCAGAGCCACGACGGCGCTGGCCGTAAATAAAATTATTAGTTCATATTAACGCGAAGGAAAGTGGCCGTCAGTATCGCCTTCTGTTATCAGTGCAGCGTTACAACAATGGGTTGGAGCAAGTTCGAAAATGAAAAAGGATAGAAAAATGTAATATTTAAATATATATTTAATATTCATCAAAATTACTCGTTTTTACATGCACTATCCACATTTTCACATCTTATTATCCAAAGTAAAATCACCTATTCGTTTCACATTTAATTCAATTAAAGGACGCAATTTAAAATAGGTTTTAAATAATTTTTAAAATATTAATTTGTAAACGTACAACAAAATCTCCATGAATGTATGAAAGAAACAAAGAAATATGAAATAATAAACAAATTCTAACTTAGCATCCGCCTACCTAGAATTACCTCTACACCTTTCAAGAAGCAGAGTAAATTCGGAGCGGGCGACTATTTTTGTCGACAAATTACACAAAAACACTCATATTTTCAAAAAAATCAGGATGATCTTATTTAAAGATCTGTTTTTGATGAACGCATTTCATTAAAAAATAAACAACTAAATCTTCACAATTGTAGTTGTGGGAAGGCGCCGAAAAAAAATTAATTTTCGAAAAATCAGGCATTTCAACGAACATGAGATCTGCACCATTTTCTTAAGCGTTCTTTATGCTATCTAACGTCCAAATATAATTCCAAAAGGTTGGGCTGGTTTAAAGAAATAACTAATGGTGCGACAGAATGCAACAGATTTTCTCGTATTAGTTTTCTATTTTCTTTGGCCTGGATTAGATATTCTGACTTGAATCATACTCTTGCTAGCTGCTATCTGTCGCTGCCCAAAGTACATTTTCTGAAATTTTCTCAGTTTTTCGGTTTTCTAATAGTAGAATCGAAGTTTTACTTTATGAATATTAAAGAAGAGTGAAATGTCATCCTAAATGGCAATTTTTATTAAAGCGATTTTGAGTGCACTGTAACTCACAAATATAATAGTTTTCACAAATCGCTGGAAATGTGCGGCACAGCGTGAGAGATGTTTTAAAAAAATGTAATTTTTGAAACTGCAAAAGAATACCTCAAAATGAACTTTATGCCATATTAGAGAGTAATTAGCCTTATCCGTTCGAAAAGTTCGAAGAAAAAAATTGGAGCCATTTTTGAGAAAATGGCGTTTGAACGTTTTTGAAAATGCGGCATTTTGAGCTCATTTTCACAAAACTTTTGGGTTTTCGAGATACTATATGCGACAATTTAAAAACACACGTACTAATAAATACAATAACGGTAACTATTCGCTACTTATGTAAATAATAATTACGTGGGACAAGTCAAAAAATTATATTGATGTAATTTTTGAAAAAAACAAAATAGAGCAATATGGCGTTCATGTCATCCTAAAGAGTACATTTTGCACTATCCTGAAAAACGGATATATTCCACGTTTATAAGTGTATTTTACTCTATTCTTGCAAGAAAATTAAAGAAAAATGTTTGAGCCAGATTTGAGAAAAGTTTGAAAATGTAGTGGAATGTAGTGTCATGGAAAGTACCCTAAAAAATTAATGATTTTCGACACAGGCCAGATCGAATGGGTTTCTTCAAGTAAAAAAAAACAAAAAACAAAAAAAAAAACACACACACACACACAAGAGAGGACCACAAAAGAGGGGAAAAGTATCTAGTGGTGCTACAAAATGGCACAAACTTTTCCGTGTTAGTTTCCTATTTCTTTTGGTCTCGGCTAGCTATTCAGCTTGACATATTCTCTTGGCAGATGCCATCTATCGCCGCCTAAAATATGCTACTTTGAACTTTTCTTACAATTCAGTTTTCTAATAGTAGACCGGATAAATTATTTTAGGAATATTCAAGAACAGTAAAACCTTCTCCTAAATGGCAATTTTCTCCGAAAAATTTGGAGCTCTTCTTACGAAAAGGCGTTTAAGCGCTACTGTAAATTCAAAGTTTAAAGCTCTTTTTCACTAGAAATTTTTGTGTTGGAGCACCTTATGAGAAAACGGCGTTGAAGCGTTTCTGAAAATGCAGAATTTTAAGTTTATTTTCACCGACAACTGTTGAGTTTTCATGACATTTTATGTGACATTATTTAAATGAAATATACTTGTGATGTGAACAAATTTTAGCTAATGTAAATATTAATGACGTGAGAGACTAGTTAAAAGAATTATATTTTTGTAATTTTTGAAAAAATAAAAGACTAGAGCAATATGGCGTTTCTGTTCTTTAAAATTCCAAATATTGCGCGAAAACTGCTAAAAGTTTAAAAAAAGTACATTGTATTAATGAAAGAACTAATTATGGACAACAAAGTCAATCTGAAGAAATAATTTCTGTCTTCAATTTTGTAGTTGTATGAAGACGCCAAAAAATTCAAACTTTTGCAATTACCGAAAGTTTAGAGTTAACAGTGAAAATCATACCTATGCCATTTTTACGTGTATTTCACTCTATTATTTCAAGAAATTTAAAGATAAAATTTGGAACTGTTTTTGAGAAATTTTTGAATATATCTCAGGGGCTTCTTGTTAATAATCTCCAAATTTTAACGAATGGTTTTTAAAATCTCAAAGGTTCGACCTGTGCCAAATGGACAGGGATGGACATCCAATTTGGAAAAATCCTATTCATTGTTTTGGCGCTAGTGGTGTTCACAGACGGTCGGACACTTCGGACCAGGATACACCAAACCGTGTATTTCCGTTTTAATCCCGAAATCGATTTTCCGCACAGCATTACATATAACTTTTTCTACACTACGTATATTATTCGATATATACGTACGTATACGAGAAAGTAAAAATTGCCTATGTTTGACACCAAATTGTCCTGTTTTCGAAAAATTGAACATGACATTTTTAGATCTTTTTTTCATGAACACATTCCATTAAGATAAAAAATGTGTATCTTCATAATTGTAGTTGTTAGAAGACGCTGAAAAAAACCTTGAATTTTTTCAACTTAGTTTCAATGAACCCGGGACCTGCACCGTTCTCTGAAACACCTTTCACACTATCCAACAACACAATTTAATAAAAAAAATTTAAACCGTTTTTAGAAAGAAATATGTAAATAAAATTAAAAATTGCCTATATTTCACGCACAAATACGCATAAATATGCACAATTTCGAAAACATGTACATGACCTTATTTCAAAATATATCTTTAAAGAACAGATTTTATTAAGGGAAACATATTTATCTTCATAATTGTAGTTGCATAAAGCCTCCGATTATTTTTAAATTTTTGCAATTTTTGAAAAAATTAGGTTTTTCAACGACAATGAGACCTATATTATTCTCTTAAATATCCTTTACACTATTCAAGATTAAAATTTAATCAAAAACGTTGGAGCCGTTTTTTTGAAAATTTGGAAAATGTCTCACAGGCTTCGTGTAATGTACCCCACAGAATTAAAATATCGGTTTCAAATTTAAGGGTCCGTGAAATCAAATTAAAAATTGCCTATATTTCACGCACAAATACGCATAAATATGCACAATTTCGAAAACATGTACATGACCAGTCACATTGAGTAGAGAATATCAGTTTTGGAGACAATCGGCTGAACAGTTTAGCCACTAGCATTGTTCACAGACGGAAAGACGTTTTGCCGTCAATCGATTTTTCGGTATCAAGAACCTACAAAGTATGGATTTTGGCTACAACACGTGTTAGAAGATCTTTCCCTATGTTTAACAACTGGATTTATCCACTTTTTCATTACCAGGACCCAGCAATAAGAGTTTTTCTGCCGTAAAAAAGCGTCTTTTCCCAGCAGAATTAGATAACTTTCACTTTTTAAGAAGCTGAGAATCATTTTGGAGGGGGCCATCGTAGATTTTTATAAAATAATAAACATATTTGTTATTATAATTTTTATTATTTATGTACTATAAATACGATACTATACAATATTATTTTTTAAATAATTGCTTAATTCGAACAAAAATAAATATTTAAAACAATTTTGCCAAATAAAAAATGATAAACGACAACTCCAGTGTTTTCTTAGGGCGTGCATGGCCCCCCTTGAATCCGCCAGTGTTAAAAAGTTCCTTCTCGAGGGCGAGTAAGTAAATTAGCACCAAATTTGTACCTCAGAGAGAGCAGAAAACGTTTAAAGAAATGTTTTACGTCACATTTTCAGATAATTCATTCTGGAATTAATCCTCTTTAAAAAAAACAAATTATCTCCGTGGGGGACATGCGCCAAAGGTATGAAAGCCACGGTGGGAATCAAATCTAATAGCTTTCCGCTTCTTTCATTCAATTACATTCAAAAGGAGACGACCCTTTCCTCCCCTGAGAAACCACCACGGATTACGGCCTCTAGGATATGGTGTAATAGTTTGGATAAATTTATTGACGATGTCCGTCTTACCTCCATGTAGGGAAAAGAACAGTGAGTTTTATCCCACACTTGCAATGTCAGCCTTTTATTGATTCATTCTGAATAAATTCACATACTAAATAAGCACATTTTGAGGCAAAAGCTATAGGCGTACGTTTGTAATAATGGTAAGACAATTTTAGTTTGTGAAGATGGTTTAATTGTCAGAATGTACAGATATTATTTCATGAAACTTATTTTTCAATTTTAATTCAATTTCCTTCAGACATACGTTTATTAATTATACATTTTAGCAACCTATTTTTGAAACAGGAGCACCAGGCTGTGAGCCAGGCACTGTGACATTTGTGTGTGATCCTCAACTAGAGGAGGAAGTAATTAATGTAATTTGTGCACTGGAGGGGCTATTAAAACAAATTCATCAAAAGAAGAAGGATACACTTTCATGCACACGATCCAAGGTAAATCTTAAATTACAACTGAAAATACAGTACTAACTGGAATGATATATTGTTTAAAATTATCCAAACCTTCGTAATGTAGAAAAAGGTATCCTTTATTTTAGCACATCTGCCACATAATGAAGAAAATAATCCTGCTTTTTAATGGGGACTGTAGCATTACTCAGTTACACCAATGTATGGGCAGCAGTAAACAATTTCTCAAGCTTTTTTATTCCCAATAAGAGGAAAGATATTGAATTTACATTTCAGTGATGGGATACAATTTTAACTGGCGTAGTGTGGTTTTCTTACCAAAGGAAGCTGTCGAATGGAGCCGTGGGTCGCATATGTTGATCCGTGGTTCCATAGATAATTCAGGATATGTTTTGAAAATTGACTCATCAAATTATAAATTTCGCACGCTTGCAAGCGGCGTAAATCGCCACGAAATTCGAGATATCATGGATACTTAGGCGGGGTGACCGTCTGGGAGGCCCAGTTATAGTGAGATTATTATAAGAAGGGACCGTTTTGACAGCTACTGCTGGTAGTACAACTGCAAGTTATGCTCATGTACTCATTTTGTCGGTGCATTCGTTTTGGTTAGTTCACTTGCAAATGCTTTCGACACATCTTGTAATGGTATCGTCCAACGATTTCATTTTGTTTTCTGACCTGTCAAACAGGCCCCTTCTTAGGATGACTGCTCTCTATTAGCGGCGTAGAGTCCCTGGTCTAAGGGGAAAAATCACTGACTGACCGCAGTGACGTGACGAGACTTGACGAAAATCCATAACGGAAGATTACTCGCTCAAGGCCCATGAAGGGTTCTGAAACGCGTTGCGTCAACGTAGACGCAACAATTTTTTTTAAAGAAGGGATCCATCTTTTCTTGGAGCGTTCCTTTCAACTGTGGCTCGACGTGGACTTCTTTCTGAACCCACATCACGAGAGTCTTAGGGGGGCACCGCTTGTGCCCGCCGAATTCTCATCTAAGTTGGATGTGATTTTACCACTCGCGTACATATACACAGATTCACTTGTCTGCACCAATGTTCAATGAAAAATCATCACTTTCCAATTTTTTGAGAATACTTTATAAAATATATTCACAAACTTAACTATACTAACCCAAATGAATCACTTCGATAGTGAATGCACAAGATAAAAAAAAATCAAAGCAATAAGAAATAATACAAAGCACTTCGCTCGCCTTCCTGTAATTGAAATTGCACAACCCGGGGCTTGGGATTATTTGGAAGCTTTCCGCAGTCGACCGTGGCGAGAAATGCTGGGATTGGATCATTCTTTTAATGTGCTTTAGCACACATTACACTATGACTATTTAAGGTTTTAAACTGCGAACCATCGGTTAAAAGTTGAAAAATTCTCAAGTTCAGAATGTAATTCGGGATTAGAAACAGACCAGTTTGGGATGAAATGCAACGGAGAAAGTATATTTTTACTATTTCCAAATATAAATGTTCTTTCAAATTGAATGTGAAGCGGGCTTCCAACACGTCTATCGACGATTGTCACTGGCAATTTGTAAAATAACAGTAATAAATGAAATTGGAAAATTACAGGAGAGTAATTTGAGAATTTTTAATGTTCTCATACGTAAGAAATGCATTTTTTGATTGTAAATAGTTGCACCAAAATTGCATACTGAGTGATCTAATCCTTAGCCCTTACTAAATGAATTATTTCATCCAGTGGCTGACTTCTTATATGCCATTCTTCTGTTTCTCAAAATAATGGATTATTCTATTTGTTTAATGTATGAGTAGATTGTGAATTAGCATTTCTTTTGTAACGTTTTTATTTTTTGAGCAGTGATTTGGCTATAGATTCTCGATCTGTTTTGTTCATGCGAGTGAGGTTATTTGCCATATCGGCAAAATGAGTTGTGACCAAATTTCCATTTGTCATGCGGGAGCATCTCAGTTTCACAAGGGTCTGGAGACGCGATGTCATATGCGTTAGTCAGTTAGTGAGCGTTTTAACATCGTTGCGGCTAGTATGGAAATTTTCGTTGCTCTATAAAAGCGTGCATCAAGAAGTGTTGTTATATATTTGCTGATATTGCTGTGGTAAAAGTGTAGTGTTTATTAAAAAAATCAGCAGATATATTCGATTTTTTAAATTTGCGTTGTGGTTTCACACGTTGATTTGGTTTATTAGCTGGATAGGGGCTCTCTATCAAAAACCCGATTTCATGGGTCATAATTGTAACCACCTAAACAATATTTCATGAACTGCCACTGATTTCATCTCAAAGAAGTAAAGACAGTATGAACACCATGAACATTGTTTAAAAACAGCAGTTTAATGTTATTTTGCTTCCACACTGCAGGCAGATCCTCTTCATGGATTGCCAGATGGTCACACGAAGATGTTCTCCATATTTAGAGAAGACGAGATTCAACAAAATGATACTCAGGTGCACCTGGTTCACACAACCCAAAGTTCCCCAGGTTGCATGGCAACATTTACCAGCAATGACCTTTCTGGATATGAAACTGAATAACAAATCATATTCCTTGTACAAGAAGCAGTATGCACAACCTGCAAGATTATAATTTTTGATTCATAGAATTAAAACAGTTTTGAGATCTATTCTTTATTTCCATGTTTGCTTTGAGTTGGACACAAAAACCTCAACTGCCTGTTACGTGAATTGCTGGAATTTTGGAAATGTTTAATATTTAATTTACAAGAGAAAGTAGTTTTGAAAATATAGTTAATAAAATATACTACATAAATCGTTTAAAGGAGTAAACACATTCCCGCTGATACAAACATTGGTATCAACGTTTTAGAAAAGGCATCGCTTATGTAACTACACTGATACTGTTCATGACTTTAAAATAAAGACATGAAATAAATGTTCTAGCATTATTAGTTTTTACTTTCTCATATACGTACGTATATACAGAGTATACATCCACAGAGTCAGGCATTTCTAAAATAATCTTTTTTTAAAAACCCTCTGAAATTGTATTTTTCCTATCTTTACATTTTGTGCTATATTTAAATTTCTTAATGGCGTGACAAGTTATTTTATTCTCAGTTTTTCTTCATTAGAAAGCTGAGTAAAACTTTTATCCTGTAAACCCCATAGAGAATTTGCCAAAAGCTCACTTGTACAGGTGAAGTGTTCGTTGCTAATACGCCAGGACTTTATCCCTTATGTGATGTGCAGACTGAATTTACAAAAATTGGATACTCTTCCTCGTTTCGATTTGTAAACAATTAATTAATAATTTGGACTACGCGCTTTTGTTCGTGTAACACGGGCTCTGGCAAGTGAGCTAGCGGCTTCATCTCGTCTTGCCACTTCTCTGGAAAACTCAGCTATTACAACCAACAGATAAGTCCCGGAATCGAGCGCAAGACAAACAACGCGTGAGGTCGCATCAAAGTCAGCCACCTGGCGAACAATTCATGCAGAGAGATTACGAACTTACATTTCCAGCGGGTGCAGTAGACACTTGAAACGTTTTTAATTTTCTAGACATTTCGTACGCAAATTCAAAGAAAACCAGGAATTTCATTCTTTGGTCAAATGAAGCGTGTTTTACAAGAACTGGCACAATTAATGTGCACTATTTGCACGTGGACCGAGGAAAATCCGAATGTTGCACGAAGTGTAGCTCATCAAATGCGATTCTCTAGAACTGTGTCGGTTGGCACTGTGGATGAATTTATCCTGGGTCCTCGCTTCTTCCTCGAACGTTCAAAGAGGAGTTCAGTTTCTGAATTTTATAACTCAGGTACTCCCAATACTTTGGGAGCTGGGGGTTAATGAAAGGCCGCGTTTATGCTTCCGAAGCCGAGGATCGTGATGACTTTCTTCGGCGCATTCGAAGCGTGGCGGCAGAAATAAAGGTAAACAAAGTCTAACTTGGGCGCGTCACGGAGACCGTGCGACTTCACGCCATTTGGAACACTTCTAGAGCCCCTGTTACAAGAGGTGAAAAATGCGAAATCTTGACTGCATACACATAAATGACAAACTATCCTTAACAACACTTAAATCAGTTTTTTTTTCACTATCCTCTCATATTCATTGGATACGTAGGCAATAACAGCAAGAGGGAAAATAATTAATATAATATTTGGGCTATCTTTCTTCTAAAAGATGACCTGTGACAAATTTTTTCTTTCTTTCAAAACGTTAGTTAACTATTTCCTTTTACGCTCCTGAATAACTGAGTTATCACAGAGTCCTGTAATAGCAAGGCGGACCGAATCACTCTGTATAAGCTCCATAAATTACCTAACAAATAACGTTTGACAACTTGTAATCACCGTAATACCCTGCACTCTCAAAAACAGCTCGCGCACAACTCGTCCACGAGGCATACCAGCATACGCAACAGTGCCATCTTCCTAATTCCCTACACCTCGGTTGCTGAAATCCAGAGGTGCTGCTCAAAGTGTCGTCGTTGGGAATCATTTGCAACACATTAGAAAGAGTATGAGATAATACAAATAAGTTTGTCTCGTATCTTACATCAGGAAACCCAGTTGTAGTTGAAATCCAATTCCCTCAATAACGTCACCTCACGGACGCTCGCTGGGGTCTCTCTTCGTCTGTTAACGCTTATAGATAAGAAATTTATTCGAAGACAGACCATTCACACGTTATTAAAGTGATTTCGTTTGAATATTGACATATCGAGGGATATCGGTAGAAAAATTCTGGCTGTTGTGCAACTTGCTGCCACTTGTTTCTTTGTAATAATTCATTTGAACGAGCGTTTATTTCTTCGATGCTCTGTCAATATTCTCTTCTAACGCCCAGGGTGTAGTGCTATATGTCGGCCCCTTTCTAAACTGCTGAGCCACTTAAGAATTCGCACAATCTTTGCCCATTTAACGCTGTGTTCGTTTGCATGTGACTCTTATGGATGAGAAGGTGTCAAAATCGAACTGGCGCATCAGTTTCAATTTTGATCCACAGAGAGCACTAATGGCACAATCTTCATCGAGCAGACTATCTCTCGCTCTGGATGACCCCGATGCCCTGGTATTAATATTTTAATACCAGAGCATCGGGGTCAATATTTTTTATATCGGGTTTTATATTTTGTACATATTTGTGCTTCGCACATGGAGAGGCGGCACACGCCTTGGGCTTCGGTCCAGGCTCTAGTCATAATTCAGGGTTCATGGTATCATTGAGCAACTGTCCGTAAATTGCGAACAATCTGTGAAATTGTTGATTAAGCTTAATTTGAAATTTCTGAAATCACTGCACATTGGACATGAAATAGTAAATTTAAAGTTAATTTCATATCCGTTCTCCTCATTGCAATAATTTACTTCTATCCACTTTGTGCATGCATATCCCCATATTGTCCGTTAAATGACAGTTATTTTATGTCAAAGTCAAACATTACACATTAAATCATTTGAATGGATACTTGGATGTCCGTGAGATGTCATATCTAGGCATAGTTGCCAACATTTCGGTTGTCATGCTGTGACCTTCCCCACGCTGAAATGCCTGAGGGGGCAAGAAAGTGAGCGGAAGGATATTAATTATATCCCTATAAAAACAAAAGTTTTGGTTGTAATAAGTAACTACCAAACGTTTTACAAGATACAGAAGAAAGGAAGAGGGTGGGAGAGTGGTTGTTTGACCACATTACCGAAGGAGACATTGGTAATATGTAAGCAAATGTCATTCCCTTGTATTGTGTATATTATTGCTCATGCACAATTATACTTGCTATGCTAATGTGTGCAGTTTATACTTCTCACCCATATCACATACAGTTTCTACAATGTTTTTGATGATAAGTCAAATCAAATCTTTTAGAGAGGTCCAGACTGTTGCCATAAATGAAGAGGTGTACGATTTGTGATGGGCTAAGCATAGATACCACACCCTTATGAAGATTCCTGGGAGCCCGGGAATTAGGTCTTAAAAAATAATAACATCAAGATATTCTAATCAAAGAAAGGGAATTTATTTGTGCAACTCGGTACAAATTTTTCGATTTGTAACAAGCCCTTTCCCAAGAAGTTATTGAATTATTATTGTATCAACGATCACAGAAATCTGATATTTGTATCTAATTTTTTTTAATATAAAACGACATAATAACATTGAAATATTAAGAAATAAAGAAGTTTATATTTGGGTGTGTATTTATACACATGCGCCTACTAATACAGCAGATAAAGTGTTGTAGATTGATTTTCCAGATCCTAAATTATTAAAAATACCTTTCTATTTGTGATAAATTTATAAAAGTTGAAACACAATTTTCAAAAGTTGGAATAACATGTAAAAGAACTGAAAAGGAATGAATTTTTACCACTAGCACATCAAAGCTTCCGACTCCGATTAAACTTTGAGTTATTCCTTTGTGTAACAGACCCCCATAATGTATTTGGTCCTTCTTCATCATCGCTTTCCTCAGCATGATCATTCATACCACTGAACACAGAACTGTTACCACAAAAAGACTGGTATGGCTGCAGGTCTCGACCACCAATGATATGTGGAAGTACACTTGTAGACAGAGGATTCACCTGTCATTAGAGCAGAAAAGATGAGTATCAATAATTACGATAAACATTTACAAGCGATACACAGAAGAATACCCACTATCCATTTATAACAAAAATTCCAACTAACTAAAGACACTTGACACATTAAGAAATTTTTGCTTAGTTGAATATACCAATTTAGCAACAGACACCTTTGAATCAGTGAAACATTCCATCGACAACAACGCAGAACTATCATGCACCATAGGTTTCTGCAACATTGCGCCACCAGATCCTTCCTCAGTTCATATGCTTTAATGCATCCACACAGTGCTGCTACAACAGTACATACTTTCTTGTATAATTGGTAACAGTTACGTAATATTACATTATATTAGAAATTCTTTCCTAACACTTAAGCCATCATTAAAAAAGCTCCTAACTAAACAAGGCGCAAGAGGTTTGAAAAAATTAATATTATATTTTTTGAAAATTCGCATGTTTAAATGAAAATGCTTTATGCCCTTAAGATCAGTGTATACACGTACATGAAATTATGTCTATCCAAACTGTTCAACATGTATTTTAGCTGTGAAAGAGTTAGAGGTAGTTTATAACACAAAGCAGCAGCAGCAGGTGTGGCTACTGGAGTGTCATGCGCCCTTGCTTCTCAACAATATTTCTTTCTTTTGCTAGATGGTATGTTTGTATAAGTTTCCTTTCACTGGTCTACTACCAGCGCTGACTGGAAGAAACACGAAGATATAAAAAGTCTTGTTATTAAATATTATATTGTAATACATTTCTCAAAACTACTTGTTTTAACAGTAATTCCCATCATTCTCCATCTTAAAACAAAGAAAACGTTTTTTTAGAGGCATTTTTGAGAAAATTTTGAGGTTTTATGTAAAGTTTCCCCCAAAATCAAAATATCCGTTTCAAATTGAAGGGGTCGGGACACATCAATCAGATCAGTGAAGGATTATTAATTGCGGTAAAAATCCAGCATATAGTTTATGCTGGCCTTGTTTATTGATATATGTTTTTACATAAACAAATTTTTTGGTGTTATATACCCACAAAACGTGGATTCTGATTAAATAACTTTAAGAGGAGGTAATTTACTACATTTAGGAACAAGATTTGTCTGCTTTTTTGGTTCATTGATTGATTACCGATTGCTGGGTTGTCAACAGCCAAGGTCATTGGTCCTGTAAGTGCTGTGCACATCCCACCAGGAGGTGGCAGTTATTTTCCCCCACTGGATGGTGAGATCTGGCATCAGCTTACCTGTCGGCTAGTTGGGTTTTCCCCAACAAGGTAACTCTCGTCAGCAGGGCACCCTGTCCCTGCCGGGACAAGCTTTAAGTTCTTGACTGGTCTCTCAGCATGTGTGGTAATGAAGAATATGTAAGTGGTGTGTGTAAGAAGTGAGGATAGGGCAAGGAAGGATAAGAAAATTTTGCATATGGTCCATGGCTTGTTTTTTAAAGTACTGCTCCCACATTAATCTGGTATTGATTGGAGAAACCCCATAAAACTACCGACCAGAGCAGCTAGCCACTAGAATTCTCCAGACAGCGACTGAATTCGACATAGCTATCTAAGCGTGTCGAAAATACTGCTACCATCGGAACACAAACCTAGGTACTCCCGTTTAGTGGCACTGCTTTGACATCTGTTGATGAGCCACCTCTCCTTTCACTTTTCGATATCAGGTCCCTACAAAAAAACTTTTTCAGTCGAAAAATCATTGGGTTCTGCCACTGCTTTCTCTGTACTGTGCAGTGTGTGGATGAACCTTAGCAGGGGCCCAAGAGTCCTTACAAATGTTTTTATTTAGGATTGTATTTACAGCATGGTTAACATTATTTGTCCTTAAAGCAATATCAGTAACTCTTCCTACATCGTTTTGCTATTTTAGTCATATGGGTCTCATGAAAATTTTGAAATGAATGTTTTTATGAAATTGTTTTCAGTGAATCCAAACAAATGAATACAATCGTATTAAGTGAATAAAAAGTTGTAGTTACATCACAATAACTATGATTGGTGTTTTATTTTGTAATTAGACAGTAAATATTATAAATGTTGATATTATAAATGTTGGTTGACTATTGATTTTTTTCCACTTAACTTTTATAACATAAAAAAATCAATCAGAAATATTTTAAAGCACATGAATATTCCAAACAGTCTATTTAAAGTTTTAATATTTTATTTTTATTATTCATTATTTTTAGCTATGCTTCAATTTTATAGTTTACATGATAAATATACTTTATATTTCATTTTTAACATAGTTAATGTTGTGACTAACTTGAAGAGAATATTAAAACTGATCGCTTATCCATTTCAAACAGATTTAAAATTCATTGTTTTATTATTTACTTCGTTATCCACCTAGATCCCCTATTATTCTAAATTAATTGTTCAATCTGTAATTAATTATTTTCAAGAATTCTAAAATAAAAATTGTGTTCTTTTATTCATCTGTTCTATTTTGGCATAACTTTAAATCTGTAGTAATAATGAAAATAATAAAAAAAAATAAAACTAATTGCAGTTTGAATGATGTATGTATTGATTTAGAATATATTATAATTTGATTTTATTTTCAAACCAATTTCTGAAGCCAAAATTGATACATGGGATGTGGAATTTTATAACCTGTATTGCACTGCAATATTGCATTGTGATGCCTGTATTTTTGAAAGTTGCAAAAGTTCAAAATTTTTTTCTGAGTCATTTGACAACTACAATAATGAAGATACACACTTTTTCTTTAATGTGATCTGTTCATCAACAACAAATCTTCAAGTAAGGTGGTGTTCAATTTTTAAAGAATTATTTTCTCAAAAACATTTTCATTCAGTTTTTTCCTTGTATGTAGCACAGAATGGTAAAGAAACTGGTGTTGGTCCCAGTTTTGGCAAACTCTCTGTTAGTTTTGAAAATACCAAACAAAACATTAATATGGGAAAAATACAATATAATGATGAGAGAGATTTTTTCTTAAAAAGAAACCTGACCTAATAAAAAATAAGTTATTTAAAGTAGCTAGTGTACACATTTTTTTGGACATTAGTTGTTAGCATAATTTTTGTTAATCTTCCAAATTTGAACTTCTTGCTAATTGTTGCAAAATTGCTAATGTTTTTCACAAGATACGAGATTGCAAAACATTTTGCAACACTGTGCAGTGACTTCTTTTCACTTCAGAACAATGCTGCTTAGTATAGAAATTCATTTTATGTCATGGCAAAATGAAATTACCCATTTCTAAAAGTAATTTTTTTTGCATTTTTCATTGATTTCGATTAACAAGTCATTCTTTATCTTTTTATGTAAATTTAACTGCATTTTTTCACTGATTTCATTGATTTTGATATAATTTTAATGGTACTTGCTTCAAACAATATTTACGAGGTGCAAAAAATGTTTCCCACAGAATTCCTGAGTAGCCTATTTGATTTATTTGCTCATATATTGTAATGTCAGCCCTTGTGAGTACTATGTAATCTAAGGTTCCCGTAAAGTTTATCAGTGCCATTTTCATTTCGGCTGATTTCGCAATGAATAAAAGCAGAGATTTTCTTTTCAAGAACAGTCCAAATCCAAAGTTTGCTCGAACAAAAGGAAGAAGCCTCCAATACATCAGTAACATATACAACAGCTGGAGTTGTTCATATGAAGTGGTTTTCATCAAATTTTCGGTGTCATTTTTCTTTGTTTTTAGGGCATTTTTAAAGCATTGTAACAGCATTTTATTGATCATTTTTGGCAAAGTTTTAGCTCATCAAAATCTGCCCCTAATTATTACACTGTTACTATATGCAAGAAAGTACCCACGGTTGTAGCACTCATTTTCAGTCGCTTGAACACAGAATTATTAAAATTTTAATTGGTCTTAACCCCAATCCCAATAATGGTTTATATCCAGTTACAGCAAGTTTAAGAGAGATTGCTAATGGCTTCACTTCCCTCAAATATTATAAGCGGTATAAATAGTATGCAGATCACAATAAAATATCCAACTTCCAAATTGAAAAAGAAAATTATACATACCTTTTTAAATTTCTTATAGTTAACAACTCCAGTACAATCAAGAGATACTTCTTCAGAAGCCAAACTACTGTTTTTGCTGTTAGTAATTAACAAAGGTTTAAAAACAACTGTCACATTACATGAAGGTTTCACATCCAAACTCTCATCTTCTTTCTGTAACGGGGAAAAAAAATAGAACATAAGTACCTGTCAGAAATCTGCATTATGTGCAGAAGACCTGAGAGAGAGGCAGGAGAGAGCAGAAGGTAGAGAGGGAGAGAGAAGAGAGAAGTGAGAGTGTGAAAGGTAGAGAGGGAGAGAGAATAGGAAAGAATTGTGGATAATTTGAACACAATGTAAAATGCTCTCTACAATACAAACTAAAATAATTAATAATTTCAAAAAAATTAACCAAAGATACCTTTTAGGAACTAGTCTTCATTACAGATTTATAAACATGTTTATAACGTTCTCATGCTCACATGATCATTTAAACCCTCATGAACAATTACTGTAACGCCAATTAATGCATGATATTTCTACCATGAGAAGTAATACATTACTTTACATACTTTTACTTGTGATGTAGACATGAAATCCTCTTCATTATTTGTTTCTTCTTCTAGATGTGGAACCGTTTCATGATGCCTGGACACATCCAATTTTGCAAAGCGTTTTTCAGGTGGCTCAGTTTCATCATCTGATGGAAAATCCCTTTTGCAAGCAGGGGATTTAGGCTCTATAGATGTAACAGAAGGTCGAACTGACTTATTAGATCCTCCAAACTTATGAAGACCTGAAGGCTTGACATCCTCTTGGAAATCCGCAAAGAGTTCATCAGCATCCACATCTGGAGATTCTGGACGTTTTAAATTAGTGTATTTTCTTGCTTTTGGTCGAGATTCCTTGAAGTCAGCAAACAATGCGTCAGGATCATCACTGTCTTCATTGTGATTTAATGTCTTTGAAGTATTCCACCTGCAAAATGTCAACAGTATAATTTGTTCAGACTCTTAAAGAGGTGCACAATCACTAATATTCAACAAAGCATAATAGTTAATTTAATTAATCAAAAATAACGAGGCAATCACTGAGGTGCATCTGATATGTAATTATCAAAAATGACTAGACCAATAAAAACAAAAGAAAACAAACAAACAAACTCAAATTACATAAAAACTAAAATATGAAATAAATGAATGAATGAATGAAACCTTCTCGATACTTAATTTTGGTACTCATTATTCGCATAGATAATTTTATTAGAAAACCACAGATTTGTATGCAAATGATTTTAGATTCTGAATTAATTTTTTTTTTGTAGAAAATGAATTATCCACACTGCCAAACCATTTATCAATTTTAAAAATCTTGAAACACACATTAGCTTATCTGATGTCACATCAAAAATAAAAAAGATCTCCTATTGTGCCAGACATATTGTCTTTCTGTGGTGCAAGTCAGTAGATACACCAGACCTGTTTACAAAAATAATTGTCATGTTGATCCACATTACATGAATAAGCCTAACACAAATATTGAACATCCATCATTACATGGAATATTCAAAACACAAAATTAGAATTGTGATTCACCACAACCTCATGCAATGCGTGAAATCAAAATGAACTATCCAAACAATAGTAACTTCACAACTGTCAATGTTATGTTTCAACTACTTTTAACATTTTTTTTTACATATCTGTCAATTCACCCTAGACACCTTCTGCCAGTGAACAAATCCATAAGACTACTTAGTAGAACATCGATTAGTTCATTCATTTGTGGTATCTTTAACCCCCCTCCGGTCATGGCCTGATTGGTAACACCAGTGGTTGTGTATTCAACTTCATACAACACCAGATTCTCAGTAATTTTTCACCTCTTTTATTGCTGTTATATTCATTTTGTATGTGAATGTATTTGTGAATGTTTACTATTTTAATTGTTTTAAAATTTTTGCATAAAATAAAGTGTTAAAACAGTAAAAAAACAAAACAATGTATAACACACACTGTCTTAAACTACCCTATAAAATATTTCCATATAGGTTATAAAATAGTTTCTCTTTTGCTGACATAAGCATGATCATCTGTTTATAAATAGATCTACTGGACCCATAGTGGTCATTTGACAGGCACCAAAGATAAATTCATCGTTTTTCAATATTTTTTGACATTAAATTGGCTAATATAATTATACAATTTTTATCCTTGAAACTATATTCTCAGACTGGTTATTTTGAACCGCCTCAAATTTCGTCTAAAATTTACATTTTGGGGTAAATTTCACAGTTTAATTGAGATCTGAGGTCCATTTGTTTCAAATGCATGGTGTTTAATCATTGCCTACCTAGATACTCTTGAGCTGCAAGATGTAGATGAAATATTAAAGGAATCTTCCACATCACTGCTACTCTCATCCACTGTTACCACAACAGGATTTCTCTGCTTGGCATTAGCTGGACCAGCTGGAATCTTTCGAGGAGTCAGAACTTCCACTTCATCATCACTTTCATCGATGACTCTCAACCTACAACAGTGTTATTACTTTTATGTTTGGGTGAAGCATTTTCTTCCATTTTTTTAAACTAAACAATGCTTATATAACTATTGGTAAGTTAGTTAGTAAAAAGTTTATTCAACTTCTGTTGAAATATTCATAATCAACAGATGCATTTGCACAACACTCCTAACTTACTCTCATGTGTTTCCTCAGATTTCAAATTATATTAACTTGATTCCTCTCAGTGCATAAGTTGATAAATTAATACATTGTTTACAATACTAATTTACAACTACAATAATAAAAAAAATCAGTGGTGAAGAATAAAACACAAAACACAGTTGCCCTTTTTTTCTGAAACAAATTAGCCACAATTTTCCAGTATGTACATTCTTTAAATTTTTCCTAGATAAAACAATTTCAAACGATTACAAGAGCATCATGGAGTGGGGAGAAATAGGTTTGTTTGCACATACTTCTTCGTTTTCATAACAAAAAAACCCAGTTCAAATACTTGTTAAAATTGGTATTGTGTGGCACATATACTTTTGAAGAAGGAATTATTCGACAGAACACTAAATAAAAAGCAACAACAAAATACTTGTTGGAAATGACACCATGATGTGATGTTTATTTGATCATTTTCCAACAAACTGTTCTATATTAAACAGGCCATGCCGAACAGTCAGAGTCACTTTTACTCTGCTGATACTGTTAGCATGTAATTTTAGGTGTATGGAAAAAAACAATAGAGATAAGAGTGAGGAAAAAAACAAAAAAGAGATCTAACTGATGAGAAAATATAACTTTTTTTTTTAGAAAACAGGTGAATTAGTACTTAAGATTAAAATTATGAAAACATTTGCTGTGGAAATATGAAAGAATTAAATGTTTAACAAACATAGAATGGAGTGTAAGTCATAACTGCTTGCTTGGATATGTGGCAAATTAGTGATCCTTCCCTGTTAAGGATCATGAATCATAATTGAAAACAGCCAAAAAAATCACCTTTTTGAGTTCCGCGCGATAATGTTCCTATTAATTGCACCTTGTTGTTGAGACTGAACTTGAGAACGTATTTGTGAGCTTTTTGATTTTAATTCGGCAGATTGGGTTTCTTGTCCTTCAAAAATGTTCTCCGTATCTTGAGAATCTGGAGCTCCTGAAATTCTATCTTCAGTCAAACTCAATCCCAACTTTGATTCGCAGCCACTGTCAGGAATAATTTTACGCTCACCAATAAGACATTGAGAAGGTTCTGCAAATGAAGAGAACATTCGATGTTAGAATGTACTAAGAACAGCTGACTTGCTTATACAGTAAAACCCCCACTTTTACATTCCCGCAATTTACCACTGTTTCAAATAAGATAGTGTTAACCTGCGCAGCTGACATCTTCAGCGTTAGGTAACGCATGTCAACGCAATGCTCATGTGACACAGGTCTAAGAGACGTAACCTCATGATCATTTGATAATTTTACATCATCCTCCTTCATAATTTCACTCTTTCTCATTTTAAATAAATGTAATTTGTTCCCATGCTTTAAAAGCTCAAACACCAAATATGGAATTCTCTGTAAGTTTTAACTATAAATTTGTTTCATGAACCCTCTTTCTATTACTTCATAAATTAATAAGTTTAAAAAATTACTAGTGCGAAATCAATACAAACTATCAAAAACAAACATTTTATCAAATTGGGAAAAATGCTACCTTTGCTATTTTTTTTCCTACAGTAAAAATACAACTTCCCTCCTTTCATCCAACAATGAGTACATTGTTGTATCATCAAAAGCTACCATCAATGGATGGCAAGGACTTATGGAAATGTCGTTCCGACATTTAAAATTCACTATGCTTTGATTAACATACCTTCGTTTCTAATGTCGTAAATTTCGATCACATTTCTATTTGACCTAGTAATATTGTTTATTAAGTATCAATACTGCATATGAAAGCATGTTCATTATATACTGTTCTCATAGTTCAAAGAAAATATCATTTTTCCTTATTTACACAATTTTCCCTAGGGTCCTATGAAAAGTTTAAAAGAGGGGTTTTACTGTATTTATTTTCAAGAATAACAAACGAGAAGAAACATAACAGATTATCTTATACAACAGTAAAAGAAAAGATTTCTAACAGAGGAGGAGGTGGAAACTACATAGCAAATAAAGATTTGAAAGATTATTACAGGAAGGGGACAAATGTAACAGTATTCACATTTTAAGTATTCAACCTATCAGTGATAAACTGAAAAATCAAAAATCAGCAATGCCCTAGGAAACCAGAGTCCATCAATGGAAAGAACTTGGAAAAATAAGGAGGAGAAAGAACAAAGGAAGAAAAGAGAAAGAAGTCACCAGAAAGAAAAGAAGGAAAGAGGAAGAAAGATTGTTGAGGAGAAGAAAAAGGAGAAAGAAAAAACACAACTATTAAAATACCTGAGTTTTCCTGCGTTTCAGTTGCTAGAATTTTCTCTGGCACAATAGGTTGGGAATCCTTAGAATTACGAAGTAACATGCTTGAGAAACTGAAATCTGGATTGCAATATTTCTCCACTGAGCAGTGTAAGACAGCAAGACCAATCTCTGAGGCTGGAATCAACCGCTTACCATGCGACTTCAAAAAATCTGCGGAAAACATAAAAATATGCCAAATAAATGTAAAATAACTAATGGTGCTACAACAGAACACACTTACGTTATTGGTAAGTTATACATGTTTTAAAAATCCACAAAATTCAATAAAAAATAGATCTGCACAATTTTCATAAGCGCCCTTTGCTTTATCCAAGAAAAGAATTTAAAGAAAAAAAGTTGAGCCTTTTTGAGAGAGAGAGAGAGAGAAAAAGCCTTTCATGAAGCAAAAATTCCATGAACACTGCACTTGTTAAAAAAACAACAGTTTTTATTATCTGATTTTTAGAAGAGGATTAAAAACAAAATCTCTAGGGTCAATGTCCAATGTCGTTTGGCAATGCCAAATTTTTGCAATTTTCGAAAATACAAATTTGACATGCACTGTTTTTATAAGCTTCTTTTACTCTATTGGAGAAAAAAAATTGAAGCTGCTGTTCTCAGTAATGTCTGTGAAATGAATTTCACTCTCCTGCCATGAGTTGGATTAGAATTTCCCTCTCTTCTAACAACTTGGGAACTAAGATTTTTTATTGAAATTAAATTTCAATCCATAACATCACGTCTTGGTTAATTGGAATCGTTTCATCACATTATTCTGAAAGTGATCTCTTTTTAAGGCTCCATTTTCAGGATATATTCCCTTGTACAGTCATTATTAAAATATACATTTGATGACTTGAACTCCTCATACATAGAGTAAAACCCCGTTTTTATGTTCCCGCATTTTAAGTTTTCCTGCTGTTTATGTTATTTATCGTTGGTCCCGTTGAAAAGCCTATATTTACAATGCATTCTCTTCCTGCAATTTACAACTTGATATGAAGAGTGCTTCCTCTCTTTTTTTAAAATTTATTTTATTTCATTTTTGTTTCCTTTCTCATATATGTACGTTTTATACCTAGTGCTGAAAAAGTTATGTAATACAGTGGCAAAAAACAGTGGTTTTTCGACAGAAAAACTCGTACTGATACAGAAAAAGTGGATAAATTCTGTTCCAATATGCAGTAAATAACTATGCAAAAGTTTCGCATTCGTTCAGGTTAATCGAGGAATATTAATTTTGGAGAAAATCTGCAGGTGGTTTAGGCCCTCGCGTTGACCACAGACGGGCAAACAGACGTTTTCAGCCGAAAAAACAGCAGTCGATCAATTTTGCAGTTTCAAGAACCCATTAAACAGGGATTCAGGCTACACCACGTGTTAGAGGAAGTAATTTACTATATATAGGAATATGATTTATCCACTTTTTCATTACCAGGCACGTCAATAGGAGATTTTCTAACGAAAATTGCAGATTCCGGCGCATGCTTTTACTTTCTCTTCTTACGAAGGGCGAGAAAGTGAAAACGGAGTAACCATAGCAGTAAATAATGAAAGTACTCGCCTACCCTATCATTTTTCAACTTTCCTGTATTTTACACTTTCCTGCATTATACTTTCTTGCACTTTACACTTTTTTTCATTGTTCCCCTGAAAAGTGTAAAAGAGGGGGTTTATTGTACTTCATTTTCACTAATCTTTATATTTTACTAACTTGTAATTTCATATAATTATTGTTTTTAAATTAGTTTTAAAAATCTTTGGACTACATCAGGACTTAGTAAGCTTTATGTTTTGATTGTAAATATCCTATTGTTAAGTGATATTGTGTGAAATTTGTGTTTCACATATCTGGAGTCATGGAGTAAGAGTTTTTAAAAATAGTACTAAAGAAAGACACCATACATTCTGAATGTAGAACAAATTAGTGTGAGATTTGTGCAAGAAAAATATAACTGAGAATAATGATTAACCATAGCCTGCTAGTAAGTATTGAAGCCAGCTGTCGCTTAACTCAGGAGGCATGGCAAAGCAATTTCATCCTTCTGCAGGGAAGGAGCACAATTCTCCACGAGGAACACTTCGTTTTGAAACCAAAAAGCCTACCAAAGTTGGGTTTTTACACAAACATTTGAGCTCTAAGAATAATCAATAATTTAAATCAAACACTTTAAATCTTCAAAACTCAATGTTTGTTTCTATAATCTTTTGAAAATGACTTTTTAAAATAATTAATTTTGTGAAAACATAAATTCAAAAATTATCACTGTAAAGTAACACTCACCACACACTTCAGTGTAAACTTCTGGAGTCTGAGAGAGAGTTAAACTCTGAGAATTTATGGAAAGCAACAACATTGCAACAGCATCTGGCTCCATAAAATTTTTCATCTGAGAATGCCTTACAGCTCTTACCAGCTTGGCTGCACCTCCTGTAGAGTGAACAAATAAAAAACACACAACTTGATTAAAATTGTTCTCTTCAAGATGATTAAAATAACTATTTCCAACATATTATTTGAAACTTAATTCTATAAGCCAGCCACATTACGTTGTACACGGGAGAAAAAGTAAAGACGGAGCACACAGAAAAAACTTTTCAAAATTGCAGGTCTTATAGTTCGGCCACATTGATCTCAGAATATTCATTTTGGAAAAAGCCAACATATAGCTTTTTCTAAGATTAGTACACAAACAGAGTCCTTTTTATAAAAATCTATTTTTTCTGTAATAAGAGGCCCTAAAACAAATATTTCTGTTGAAATGTCAGAATAAACTTGCTGCTGCATTACATTACTTTCTCTGTATTTTTCTGTGTACTGCGTCTGAGAAAGTAAACAAAAATCTTTAACCAACACCCACAATTTTTTTGAATTTCTAAAAGCAATAGATTACAAAACATCACCAATAAATTAAATATGAAATATGGATTTACAGAAATATTAGATATGTTATAGATATTACAATAAATGAAATGTAACTAATAATAATAATAATAATAAGAAGAAGAAGAATATAATTATTTATATTAATTAGGACAAGTAATTCTAATAAATCAACATTAGAAAAAATAACACTTATAAAATGTCATTAAGTTAACCAACTATAAATTACGAAAAAGATAATTCTTGAACTAGTTAAATTGCAATTGCAAATAGCCAACTCACAGGCTATTGTAAATGTGAAAAATGAAATTGCAATACATGCACTGAAAGCATTGAGCAGAAAACTAAAATTTTGATCACAATGAATCTATTACTGCTGTAATAGAGCACACTGCAAATAAAATAATTAAACATCCCGTCACCCTGCACACACACACAAGTGCCTTTAGTTACTGAGACACCAAAACTGCCAGTGCATAACAATACAACATTTTTCTTAAAATGTTTTTCCAAAAAACAAGCTTTGAAAGAAGAATGTTTATACCTCAATGAATTAAAGATAGTACAACACTTACCAGCAGCTTGAACCATGCATCCATGATCTTTAAATTGTGGCTCAGAAAAGAAGTAAAACGTTTTGCCAGAAAATAAAGATTTCCGCTTTGGATTAGCCAGGAAAGAAACATTATGTTCGTTCAGAACAGTTTCTCCTATAGGTGGAACATAATCTTCACACTTTGGAATATTTCCCTTTGATGCTATGGCTGTTTTCAGAGATATCCAATACTGAGGGGTAACAATATGCTTTGCAAGCGCCAAAGCATTAATAGCCTAAACAAACAAAATTTGAAAATTATCTCAACTATTTAGTGTTTTTTTTTCTTAATACTTAATTTTCACATTTAAACATATGCTTAAGTGCATAACTGAATTATTTCCAGAATTTTGCATAACCAATGGAAGCAATAATAGAATCTATTGAATTTATATTACTAGCATAATATATTTCAATTTTTTGAAACAAGTTTTACAAAACATTTCAGGAGATGTCATACCTTAACAGTCATAGTAAAATTTGCCATAGTGAGATGTGATGTTTGTGGATGCCATTCATTGACTACAAAACCACCCAGTTCACCAATGATTGTTTGCACCTTCTGCTTTTCTGCTTTCGGCAGTGAAGATATCACAACTATCAAAGGTTTATAATTAAGCCTACAAACAAATCAGCAATGATTAAAAAAATAAAACTGTTTCTTGAGTGACATAAAGCAGTGTAATTATGCAGTAGTCGAGGGAAACCTGTAACTTTTTCGCTTTGCTTCATAAACGTAGGTATTTTTCAGTTAAATGTACATTACAATGTGCAGAAAAAAACACTAGATAGAAAAATGTTATACTGCACACAGCTAACATGCTATAATCTGAAGTGACTCAACTAACATCCAATTATTACTATCGCTGTTAATATAAATATTACTTTTTGTTTTCGAGTTTTAGTAGTCTCTAATTATACACAAACAGGCAGTAGGAAAGGTTTTACTTAGGATTTAATCTTGTGAATTGATTTTATTTATTTAATACTGTCTGTCAATGTGTTGTACCATATCGAGCATGTGTTCTATGTGGATTTCTTCGAAATAGCAGTTAATATCGACACCTAATGAATACAATTACTATGGCTTGGTATATTAATAGAAATCTGCATTGCATAAAAAATATGTCTTCCCCTGTTTTTAAACAACTTTGACAAAATTCACTGATTTATAAATTATGAGGTAAATAAATACAAGAACATTAAATGAATATAAAAATACGATTCATGATAATACTCACCACCACTTATTGAACTGCACACCAAAGTGAATCATGTCATTCTCTTTCAGATTTTTAGTAACATTCTCTTCTACCTTGGTTGTATTACTTCCTGTGGTAAGAGTTGTTCCATACTTGGAACCAGCATCTTTTAACTCTACAACTGGTTTCTTTTCTGGATTTCCCTAGAGATGTGCATTCATTAAAATTTTCATGATAGTAAGTTGTATTATAAATTCTCTTACATAAAAAAATTCCAATGTAATGCCATTCTTGAAATCAAATCCAATAATACATGAATAATTAATTGATAATGCTTTGGAAGAAACTGTATTTAATAAAAATATTGAAATTATTATAGACTATCAATATACGTTTAGATTACACACTGAATAAAACGCAGAAAATAATTTCTTGCTTATAAACATTTACTCACCCAATTGCTCTGGGGATGTGTCACTTCAATTATAGCATGAGTTCTGCTAATGGATTGGTCACTGCCAAATACCAAATCGCAATTTTTCCGACCGACGACGTGTTTTCCAGGAAGTAAGTAATAACATTTATCTGAAAATTCGGGTACTTTTCAATGTCTGAATCAAATTCAAATACAAACAAATTTAATAATAAAATGGATCAAAATTTATACCATTAGGTCCTTTCAAGATCCACATTTTTATATATCTAGAAATCCTCGCATCTAGAAAGAAGTGACAAGCCCATATCTTTTCATTCACCACAGAAAAAATAAATTATATGACACTTTCTTGTATACAACAGTAATACGATATCTCATCTTCACGTCAAACAAAAAATCTTACTGAAAGCATCGAAAGTGGTGGGAAATCACAAAACGTGAGAATGAAAAACATTTGACGAACATTTCGCGACATCCAAGGAAGCAACTTACAAAAATATATTGTATTTGATAGGTGCAATTTAAAGTAATTTAGGAAAACATTAAACCAACATGGACATGAATAACTTATTTTAGAAACACTTGTTAAAGTTTTTTGTATGTGGATGATTAAACAAAAAGAGCACTCACATTAATGCAAAGTTCAGGTGAAAGATAGTAAAAACTGAGGGTGGTCATTCGTATTCCAAATCGTCAATCATATGTTCTCTCTCCCCGCCAGGATTTAATTCGTCCGTAGGCCAAGCACACTAAATTGGTACTATAAGAAATAAATATCAGTTAGCAGGTGACGGTCTTTTAATTTTTTTAATTGTACTGAAAATTCAAACAAATATTCAATATCACCAATTATTTTTTCGATCAGTAGATGAACCCGTAGCTATAAGTACTGTAAGAAATAAATATCTGTTAGCAGGTGACGATCTTTTAACTTTTTTAAATGTACTGAAAACGCAAACAAATATTCAATATCAATAATTATATTTTCGATCAATAGATGAACCCGTAGCCTGAATCCATTGGCGGCTTGTGCCACACCTGGCTCCAATAAACTGGAACTGGTTGCAACTCCGTCAAATGACGGAAATGTAATTTCCAAAATTCATAACACTAAATACACAATAACACTTAAGCAATTCATGTAGAACAGTGAAACTACGTTTAATAAAAGTCTATCTTCAAACTTGACTTACATAATTTTATGTGTATTGTCCGTGTCAGGCATATTCACCTCCTGCGCTCATGGTACTGGCTTTGTTTTCCAGTGGGCACCTTTTTCTGTTGATGTTGTGTGGTCAAACACTATAGAGAGAGTCTATAGTATTTGGTGTGGTGGACACTCGAGTTTTTGTATAAGTTATGCATCGACATTGAGACAATTTACAGTAATATAATGCATACAAAACAAGAAAGATCTTTGTTTCGAAAATACGGTGATCGCACTCGAGCACTTTGCAATAAGCACAATTGTTTGGACACGTTTTACACAAATTAAATTACTTTATTTCGAAAATTTCACTACCCCAGTATATATTGCAATAATGAAAGATATTCCACACACTCTCGTATTCGCATACCATTGCAGACTCTCACCATGGTGATGGGATTCGATAATGCCCCAACGGTTGGAGATGCTTTACACAAAGGTCTCATTATATGTATATTTTTAATCCAAAACCTAACATAAAATGAAAATAAATTCTCCAAACATTATAAATAATGTATTCAATGCCGTCAATAATTGACTCAACTTGTGCTCTTTCAATAATGCGTGAAATTCTTAAAATTAAGTTACCGCTAGAGTCGGGCGAAAACAGAAAATTGGTATACCCCCTGGACGCCATTGAGCGCTCGGCGATAAGACATTTCATAATTGCAAGTCAAAGAAAATACATACAAAATTAAAGGCCAATTGAAAGTTCTATGGAAAAAAATTGTTCAAGCCCACTTTTTTTAAAAAAAAGTCAGGGCCGTAAAAAGAAACAGGTGACTTACGTTCATATGGGCAAATATATACGAAAATTTAAAAGTCTCAGGCAAATATGAAACCCTACCCAAAATTAAAGGCTAGTTTTAGGTTCAAGATAAAAAATTGCTCCAGTCCATATTTACAAAAAACCGGATATGTACGCATAAAAGCACGTAACGTACATTCTTATGGGCGAATATATGAAAAATCAAAAGTCGCAGAAAATAATATGAAACTCTATCCGAATTAACATTAGAACGCCCATCTTACTAGAACACCCTAACGTTCAGCGGAATCCCTTCGTTTCCTGGCATTAAACGGTATACTTATGTCATAATTTCTTTTAAGCACGCGACACTGAAATTGGAACTCGGAAAATAATTGCCGCACCCATATTTTCCGAAAATCAGAGAAAAAGGTAACACTGTTGTTCATTATTACATTTTGGAAGTTGTGGAATTTATTGAAAGATATCAATTTTTCGCTCGATTCACATTCATTCAATTTTCGTTGTCAACGAATACGAGGAAATAAACGTCTTATTTACTACATAGAAAAACATTTTAACGTTATGTATATATATATAATTATTAATAATTATATATTATTTTATTATTAATTATAATTTATAAGATTATTATTATATTGAAATATTGGAAAAAGGTGTGAATTATTGTCATCATTTAGTTTTCAATTTTAAATAAAAAGCTTTACTACAAGTAATATATTTGTAATCTTAATATAAGAAGAGTGTAAGTAAATTTCAAATGATCGCAATAGATGTATCATGACTAAACTAAAAGCTAATTCATTGAATTAAGGGAGCCGCTATCCCATTCCTGTTCGGGTAGACCAAATCAAATAATCTTCCGGTCAACTATAGCTTCTGACACGTGACAGCTGCTTCCTTTGTACCTAGCATTCAATGTCGAGAGAGCCAACAGTCCACTCGTTTTTATTGTCAAGAGAGAAGAGTTACATTGGGATCCATTAGACAATTTCATTTGCTAAGAGAGTTTTTCTCACGCAAGAGGATTGGAGGTAGTATTCTATAAAGCGTTGAGTGTTTCGAAAGGTAAAAATGCGTTTTACAAAGTTTAAAGAAATGTATTTTCAAGAATTTTTTGATAGTGAAGTGAAATTCATTAAATTCTTGCAGGAATGATTTTAGTCGTTCTTTATTCTATATTGTTTCATTGATTAAATCAATACACGAACTGAAAGTGGAATGTTTGGTGAAAACAAAATGATAGGATTGTGTATAGGAACTAAAATCAGCGTAAAAACGAGACAATTAACTAGAAATGTAATTTACCATTTGCGTTATTGTGAGTTCTAAAAATGATTCCAAAATTCATGTTCACAAACTTTGGGAAGTGATTTGTGACAGGCTCATACATTTGTGGAAGTATTCGAAAACAAATTGCGAAATTGAGTTTTATTGCTATTCTCTTGGTAACAGCTCGCAATACTTACAAATCTATCCCTCTGAGTTGAATGTTAAATTTCGTCCCATCCCAGGGTCGGATTAGTGCTTTAAGGGGATCGATGATGGCCAAACTAAGGGACTTCATAATAATATTAAAATATTGAACATAAGCAATAAAAATTAATAAGAAAATTAAAATGATAAATTTGCAATTATTAAAGTGATAAATACAATAGTACATAATAACAGAAAGTGATTTTGAATAATTTTATTTTTTATTTTTTGAGGGCAAATGTTTTTAAATGCCATAAACAAGGTAGGAAATCTCAATTATTTAACTTTATTACACTTTTTATGCCGTTTGTACATAAGATTAAAAATTTATTTTTACGTATTTCTGAGATAGAACAAAAGTATCTATTTTTAATAAGTTACTTGCGACACCTATCTAGAGGGAGGATAGGCAGATTATGCATTAACCGCTCTTGCTCCATCATTAGCTCCTTCATTTCAGAATGACGATTAGGCGATTTAATTTGATACAAGAGTTAAAGTCCCAAGTAAAATCTTTTCTGATGTACAACTGTTTCTATACAATTAAAGACTATACCGAGGATCCAAAAGGAAAGTAATATTAATTCTAACAACGACATTAAGTGTATTATTTACCATTTGGGTTGTATAATTCTAAAGAACCTGTAGGAAGTATTGTACTTCAGCTTCTCGGTCAATGACCCCCATCTCGATCAGATTTTCGTATAATTTCTCAGATCCTTGAGCAAATGCTGAGATGACCCCTTGTTTTGCTTCTAAACATTATTGTAACTTCAAATTAACTTCTCCCCATAGCACGCCACACACAGTTTTTAACTGTTTTTGACGTAAATAAATAAATAATTAAATGAACTTAGTAAAGATGACGAAGTATCAAACTAAATTTGAACATCATTTATGAAAATTAAAAAAAAATAGTATTAAATTATTGTAATATTTGCCTATCTTTAAGTTACAGGATACTTTGACTAGACATGTCTTAATAATCCAGCCTGTCTCGCGTACGTGGCACAAGGGCCAGTTCGGTCCCAGTTGACCATATCGGCCGACGCAAGGAATCGCCACCAAGTTAGTTGTTCATCGCGTGGGAAATGGTGGTTCCACGTTAGACAAATGAAATGCACTGAAACTATGACATTTTCGAGACATTTCTAGTACATTTTCCTTCCATGAATCAACTACCAAAGTTAGATCCCGAACTTTGGAATCATCCGAGACTCACCTACCACCAATAATATCTCACCTTTAGGACTTTATTAACTTTTTCAAATACATTCATACGGATGCACCTTTCTCTTAATTGAAGAAAACATTTTTTACAGAATATGTGCAGTTTCCCATCAGTAAAATATGTACAGAATTTTATGGATATTATTTTCTCTCTGCATTCGTAGTAATTATAAAATGCAGAGACATCGAAGAGAATAAAACAGACCTTATAAACGCGGTATCAACGATAATTAAGAAAATGGGCATCGATGTAGAACATGACAATCTAACATTCATAGACAAAGACTGGAAAGAGAGAGGTATCGCGCTCTTCAGTGTGGGGTCAAGAGAAAATAAATTATCAATAATGAAGAATAAACAAAAATTGAAAGGCTACGATTGTTTTAGAAGATGACATGAGAAGGAAAGAAAGGCTCGCAATAAGGGAAAGAGCCAGGGAAGAGCGCCGTAAAGGAAACACAGTGAAGACAAGTTTTCAGAAGTTGGAAGTAAATGGAGAATGGGTAACGTTTTACGACTAAGAGGAAAAACCGTTAAAAACTAGAATCCTTTTACTGTCATACTCTGTTTTCATCCATAGCCATACCACAAACCATGACAAAAACAAAATGAAAGGGAAACTGAACACAGAAAATTGTACAAGTGCTAAGAAAAGAAGAAGCAATTCGGATAATATATTACAGAATCAGAACACTGACGCGAACGTTAGAAATCCATTAATGTAAATCCATTAACTTTATCAGAATCATGGCACAACAGTAACGTTATATGAGACAGAACAGACACACAGAAGTGTATATGAAAAGATAACAGATATAACAGCGGGAAAGTGGTAGGCGGAAAAAATAAAACAAAGATCAAGTAGTACTAGTGTAAACAGTTTAATGTAATAGGTTTCCAGATTAAGTCATTATCATATATAGATTGCACAAGATGAGTGAGTGCAGTGTAATAGAAGTATAACATTGAGAACTTTGCCTAGCGTAAATAATTGTAAGACCCACAAACATTTCTCAGTTGTGGGAATATTACTAAGAGCAATCCTTCATAAGGAGAGGCCGTTGCCCACTCTATAGGGATTCTCAGGCTTTCTTATTCTTGTTATTCGTAGTAACTATTTATACTGCAGTATTGATGCATGTTGATTTCGTTTTAGGGTCTGAAGATAATTTGGGAGAAGGTAACAATATGATGCTGTTAAATGTTATGTTAATATTAGTAATCAAAAGTTCGATGAATCGGCCAATTGAGGATTGTGATAAATATGAAGGTGCTGAAGGTATGTTCATTTATATTTAAATCATTTACATCACATTGCATGCTTGAAATTTTGAGATGACCTGCTTTCTTTCAACTGGAAAAGCAACTCCATGTTGAGTCTTGTCTAACTTTGAATTTGCAAGATAAATATATTTTTATCTATTTTTTTTTCTTCATTTTTTGTAAGCTAGTACAATCACAATATTTGGCAAATGCATTTGTATATTACTTTGAATTTTTGCACTATTTTGTAAAGTACTAGTTATTTCTACTATCATTTCCAGTCGTCTCGTCAGGATACGTTAAATATTATCTAAATAAGTAAGATAAGATCTAGTTGCGTATGCTTCCGCGGCCGGAGTTTGTGTTGTCTAGGCTACCCGGGACGAGCCGCGTCACTGACATGGTGGCTAACGTTTCGGCCAGCGAATTGTGTCCTTCTTCAGAGCGTCTGGTACGTTCCCTCGTGGCGTATTGGTACGTTCCCGCAGAAGTTGTTCGCTCGTGTGTCGGAGAGTGCGCTGGGCGACCGGAGTCTCGATGTGGTGTGGGGAAAGGAGAAATTTAGGGACGAGGTGGGAATTGCGGCATCTTTGCAAAAAGGCGAGTTGACTGAGCCTCTTGGCACGTACAATCCTCAGATGGGTGAGCTTGGTCGTCTGGTATGCTTGAAGGTCCGCTTTAGTTTTGTAACCAAATCGCCCGTCATCCCCTCCTAATACAGCGGGATCCTTAATTTACGCCAGCGCCCGAAAACGTGCTTCAGAATGAAATGTTATGGAATGCTTTGGAATATAATGTTTTCGAATTTTAGGCTCTACAATCTCCTTCCTAAACCTAAAATAGGTTATATTATTACATACATATTATAATGAAATATTGAAAATAGGCGTAAATGGTAAACTAGTTTATAGCAAATACAAAGTCTGTAAAAGTAACAACGTTACAAGCTGTAGTATCGTACAAAAGTCTCAGTGTAATACACCTTACCTCTAAAACTTCTGGTAACAAACTCAAAATTTTACTTTTTCCGGTTTCTGACATCATTTCTATAAGGTTTTTGAATTGTACGTTCACGTCAATCATAAAGAAAATGTACACTTTGCATTAACTAATAATTTAAATTAAAAATAAATGTGTTATTTAAGCAAAATACATAAATAAGTACATTTTTGTGCCCCAAACATGCAAAATGTGCAAAATCTGCATTATATGTAAGCATTTTTCGATCTCAGATTTAATATTTTGCCATGAAACATAGAGATTCCAATTTCTTTCAGATAAGATAATAAACATGCAATTGCACGAACGTATCAGTTTTAGTTATGACCAATGAGGTTTTAACTGCGCCACCTGATCCTGTTCCTGCCAGTAAGAGAATAAATGCGTTCCTGTAGAAAAATGTTTTACTGCCTCTTCTATCATCGTATTGATAAACATTTACCAGAAACAATAATGGGAATTAATTGTATTACATGTCTTCAAATAACCCTAATTTTATTATAAAAAGAAAAACAAAATGTTGATACTGGTTTATTTATTTACCTGGGAAATTAATATATATTGTCGGGTTTGGTACTATTTCAGTACGCCAATTTTATGGGTCAAAACACCAACCACCCAAAAATTGAACCACGAGTCGCCACCACTTTCATGGAGATTTAAAAAAGCGCGTCTCTGCAGGAGTTCCTGGGAGTTTTGTCATTTATTTCTAGTGTTCTCCGTCAGATGTCTCGCACTGTCCACAGGTCGCGCGCCTCGTGAACGTAGGAGATGGTTTTCGGAACCGCCACGTAGAGCGCCAGTTGTCACAAATCGACATCATGGCGGGGCAAGCAACCTATCGACAACGCTGAACATAAGCACTCAAATTATGGTCGTGGACCACACGAGGACTGATGATTTGGTATATACACTTCTTTTCTTTTACTACCTTAATTTAATTTATTTTTCAGTGTTTAGTTGTCAAAAACAGTAAAAACTACGAGACATATGAGAGAGAAGCTAGATTGTTATATTATCCCAAACATCAATTGGATAAAAATACATTTATTAAAACCACATTTTCGCTAATCATGTGTTAAGAATGAACAAAAATAATATTTTTGGGGTACTGAATTTTTTTTCTATTTCTGACAACTAAACCCTCCGATGTCTGTGAATACGGAATACGGTTCTGTTTGCCGATGATACGAATGTTCTTTGAAAAAAAATAAACAATAAATAGTACGATTTAAGAAGTTTCAAATTGGTTTTGTAGTAACAAATTAATAATTAATGAAGGAAAAACAGTTTCAACGCATTTTTGCCTTTCAAATCAGCAATCGCATGCTCCATTGAAAATGAATAATATGCAATGAGCTGATGTGCAGGTAACAAAATTTCAAGGTCTGTCAATTCAGTCAAACCTCACATGGAATGTACGTATAAAAAACTCATCATGGGGTACTCAGACCTTTAAATTGCAAAAGAAATTATTCGAATCATAATTTTTTTGTTCATGCAATATTGATATTTATAATTACAACACACGTCGTGAAAATCACGTTCATCAAGTGTTAGTATCAACAGCTCACTATCAGAAATCCACATACAATACATGTACGTTACTTTACAACGCACTGCCAGATGATATTAAACAATTGCTGTCGGTTCACAAATTTAAGTTAAAAGTAAAATCTTTTCTGCTGCATAACTGTTTCTATACAATTAGAAACTATACTGATTATCAAAAAGAAAAATAATGTTATTTTAACAAAACAGTGATATACAATAATTAGTTTACATCTGTATTGTATTTTTCTTAAAAAAACTTAATATATTTGTAACAAATAATGTACTTTAGCTTCCGGGTCAATGACCCCCATCTCGATCAGGTTTTTGCCCAGTTTCCCTTATCCATTGAGCAAATGCTGAGATGGCCCCTTGTTTTCCTTCTGGGCATAAATGTAGCTTCACTATGCGCACGTGTTGTTGAACTCTCCTTTTGCTTGTAATGGTAAGAATAGACGTAAGGGCGAGTTGCTATTTTGTTAGCAATGCAGAAAAATCATACTTGCAATTCGTCTGCCGATGCAAATAAGTTTTCTATAACAGAAACGAAAATTACTATTTTTCAAATATTGCTAATCTTTGTT
>BOPP01000026.1:8995140-9020168 GCA_017312745.1 Gryllus bimaculatus | reverse complement strand
ACGGCTGTCCTAGACAAGTAGAAGAAGTTTGCTCAACTTCACAGCACTTCAAAACCACAGCTTACCACCCACTTCTCTCTGCACTTTACGACGCTTGACGATGTCTCGTGGCACTTCACCACTTCTCACGGCACGACACGGCTCCTCGTGTCACCTCGCCAGGAACGAAGGACCACCACAATTGGGAACTTGTATAGCGGAAAACTAATTAATTGGAAGTTTGTCACCACCACTTAGAAATAAATAGAGGAAATATAGTTAATACATGTAATTGAGCCACGACACAGTAGAAGGAAGAACTGGAAGATCTGCCGAGCGTGTTGATGCACTAAGTATCTCGTTCCCAGACCCGTCCAGGCTGGGAGTTTCTCGTTGCGCCCAGAGGATGAAGTAGGCACGTCGGAAAGCCTGCCAAACGGCAGAATACACATGCGAGTGTTTCCATAAAATAACCATATTCTCACTAGAATGTTGCTCGCACAGCCACTGTTTAAGCAGGAAGATCAACACACACCTTTGTGCAATGTGCTCGAATGAAAGAAATTGCTGCAACCATAAACTGTTTTGAAGCTTGTACATAAACTCACGTGCGATTTAATTAGTTCACAGTCCTTGCGATTGTAATCAGAATGATTAGTTCGTTGTAAAACACGTTGAATTACGGGATTTAATATCTTGCACACGTGAGTATTGAATACACAGCTATGTGAAGTAGGCACGAAATGGCCGCGGGGTGGCAAGGCACAGGAGTGAAAATGTCCTTGTGCTGTAATTAATTATTAAAGCAACATAATCAGCACATTGTACAATACACTCAACTTTTGCCCTGACTTTTGGCGCTTCCCAGAAGGGTTGGAGTGGTTGAAATTCTGAGAACCATCTTGCACAAGCTTGCTTGCACATGGTATATATGAAACCCTTTACGGAAATGATTTGTACTGAAACCTGCATTGATGTGCGCGTCGAAATAAATATAATTAATTTTATAAATAATTTGCTTGCACAAACATAAGAATAAAAAACTATAGTGTATTTTTAAATGCCAATTTTACACTTTTAAATGCATATTGCAAGTAGTTTGCAAAATGTTATGATTGAAATATAAAATTTCAAAACTATTTTACTCATTATTTGGAAAAAATTAAACTATTTGGAAATAAATAAACTGATTGTCTCAATGATTAAGATACTGGAAATATATAGGAATAAAATATGTCATAAAATAAATGGTGCCTATTGAAAAAACTATTCGATGAGTTCTATAATGTTCTTTTAAAACACGTTACATTAACATTTTCCTTTGAGATATATTGCAAATAATATTTGAACCAGTTAAAACTAATAACATCAATTAAAGTACACGAATTGAGAAGCGAATTGAGAAGCGTGTACTGTTAGTTTTGTTGTCGTCACTTATTGGAAAATATAGCATGTAGGTACACGTGTATATCGCAATGTGGTAGAACGCACGGTAGTACATGACAATGCATTTCCCTCCACCCCAACTGCCAACCAGCTTCTAATTGAAATGTTCGAAGGATGATAATGCTAACCTTCAGTTCATAAGTTAAAAATAAAGATTTTCGAAGTCTCGTAAATACAAACATTTTACAAACATGTTCACAATACTACAGAATATGAATTTATAAAATAACTAAGACATGTCTGGATTCACAAAAAGCTTGTTTTGCAAAATGGCTGACAAAAATGGAAGACATTGTTCATGACACACAGTTTTCAAGGAAGGGAAAGTATTTGCATTCAAACTTATACGAAGTTGAAGTAGTTGAAGAAGGGATTCAACGACTTTCGGACACCTTTAACAATAGGAGAAACACAATTTTTGAATATAATATTTGGCAATATAATGGAGAAGCATCTTAAGAATGTATTGATACGTAAAACTAGAAAACAACGGAAATGGAAATACGCCCTTTCGAAAATTAACTTTCCAATTACAGACATGTGGGTTAGCACTATATTGCCTCACTCTCTTCAATTTTATTCGGATCTTAAGCGGAGGTCCAGATTGGGGAGTTGTGCTCGCAGGCCGGCGCTGTTCTACAAGGTGCGCTCTCTGCGCTCGACGCGCAACATCTACGTGCTGCCGTTCACGGACGACGTGTGGGCGGCGCTGCTGTCGCTGCTGCTGGCCGCCACCGTGGCGCTCACCTGTATCCTGGCAGCGAGCGCCGCCTCTCCCACGCCGAGAGCCACAAGCACGCAGCCAAAAACGCCGAGCCACACCCGCAGCCGCACGCCGAGCCACAACCAGGAGAGACTCCACCCGCAGCCGTCAGCCGAGCCACACACCGGAGCCAAAACTCGCAGCACATGAGACAGGCCCAGCCACCGCCCTCGACCCCGCCCCCGCCACCCTCCTCACCTCACTTCACACCCTCACACCCACTCCGCTCCCCGCTCCTCTCCCCATCCCTAACCCAGATATACAGTCCGCCCCCACACCCTCTGCGCTCCCCAGCGCAGCTACTACCCTCCATACTCCCACCCCCGCTCACGCCACTGTCCCGGGAACGCTTCCCGCTGTCGCTGCCCGCGACGCTCCTGCCACCGCCGCCGCCGCTCCCGGGGCCCGCACCTCCGACCCCGTTCCCCCGGTCGAGCCCCAGCAGGGCAAAGGCGACGCCCCCGGCGAGCAGGGGGTGAGTGGAGGGCCACAATCATTCCACTACTGCGTTCAGGTGGATTTAAAATTATCTGTTGCATAGAAAACTTACATGAGATATGCTTTTAAACTATGACGGTCTTACGGTTCATAACGAGTAAGTAAGTCGACATTAAGAATCAGCCAATTCTTAGGCAATAACCTTTTCGCTTAAAATAATGTAATTCACACACCAGCTAAACGATGCCAACAAAGCCATCGATACCGCTCAGAGGCCTTAAAACTGTTTCGATTATACTATACCGAATAAAGTTAGGGAGGATTTTTTAAAATACTACATACAATGTACATATACATGGATGTCCACTCACACATACACCTATAGCACGTACATAGAAACATTCACATTTGTATGCATACATATTTAATATTCACTTCGTTAAGATTCTACATACTTGTCCCACATTCATGCATATACACACAGATACGAGTACAGTTGTGTGTTCGCACTCAATTGTGGTTTAAAAGAGGCGTTCAATTTAATTACTATAAAATGCAAAATACAATTGCAAAAATTAATAGGCCAAACGAAGTAAAAAGTACATTCAATTTAAAAATATTTCAGGGAATCGATGATCCACAGAAGCCAAACTGGGATCTGAGTGAAGTGATGCTCGTGACACTGGGGGCTCTAAGTCAACAAGGTGAGTAGCTGAGACGAACATTTTGGATACCACCGTAACGAAAAATTGCAACATACCACGAAACCTGTCATACACGACCACTATCGGTTCCGGAGAAAAAATAGCTGTTAGTAAAGACGGTCGCTTAATGGAGGTTAATCGGAAATCTGATGTACTAGATTTGCTGTTTTCAATGAATGTCTATGTTGCATCTTTTTATTTGTACAAAGAAAAATAAATATCGGAAGCTTTTTTGGGTATGCACACTTGAACAATTCGTCAACAAAATTATTCAATTTTCAGTTTTCGATCTCTTCATTTTTTTAAAACTTTTGTAGTGCACAATTTCATCTCCTTCGTGGTTATGAATCACAAATTGATGCGCACTAGTCGCACACTGAAGTAACTACAAACTGTGCATGAAACTTATCTTGCGAAACCTAAAAAAAAGTTAATTTCTCCTCGTAATCAACTTCTTATAGTTTTCACTCCTCATAGTACTCTGATAATGAGGAGGAATATCAAAAATAACAGTAATTTCCACCGTTATTTCGCCTCGTACGGTATTCGTATACACTTCTTCGTTGTCTGAGACAGGGTGCATCGAACATTGGTGTGTCAACGTTTCGGTCAGCAATTTTTGCCTTCACAACAGTCATGTTTATATGTTGATGTTGCCTGGAGGAGCCGCCAGGAAAGGTGACGAGCTGTAACAATCGGCAGTATTAGGGGAGGACTCATGTATGTTTGTCTCGAATTTTGGCATTTTCTTGGCATATAGATGTAAACTCTATATTGAGATTTTGAAAGACCTTCACTTCTTCACGTCCTCCATCGGTCTTCGCACGTAGGATTCTTCAAAGTTAAATTCGAATGCAATTTTCCAGGGTGACCACTGAGAGTTTCTGTACAGAGTGAATGCTAGGCAAGAACACTGCTACATCTCCCAACGTTACCAATTTGCAAAAGAAAGGTAATCTAAGCAGAAAAGTTAACTAACAGCAAGAAAAGAGCTACATCTCCGAAATTACCAATTTGCAGGAGAAGGGTAATATGAGAGGAGCAGTTCATTCACATCAAATTATAAAGTGCATTACTTTATATTGCGGTTGTTTTGTGATTTTTATTAAAACATTTTTACTGGTAAAATTACACTATGATTCAAACATTTATTGTCGATTTCTGATATGCGTATATTTTATTGGGCACCAATGATATTGAAAAAGGATAATTTGTTTGAAACTTCCAGGAAAAGATAGTTTCCTGTTTGCAACCACACCTGCAACAACTGAGAGAATTTCCAAACTCGAAAGAGGCGGAAGCTGTTATTTAACTCGTACCCAGATTTATTAAAGCTTCTTGTGTGCCTTAAAAATTGCCCTTAGGGGGAATAACGGGCGATAGAAACGAACGAGTGTGTGTGGCTTAGGGTCGGCGCGGGACCCCAGCACGTGGGCGGCGCGCTGCCTGTTCCTGGCGCTGTTCGCCCTGGCGGCGCTCGTCTTCACGGCCTACTCGGCGGCGGTCATCGCCCTCATCTCCCAGCCGCAGCCGCCCGACCTCGCCCTGCGCGATCTGCTCGAGCCCCGCCCCGCGCGCGCCCCGCCCGCGCCCGCTCGCCCTGCAGCGAGAGCGCTACTTCCGCCAGCAATTCAGGTGCGGCCCGCTCCCTCGCTCTCCACGCCCCTCCGCATATCTCCCCGCCCCCTCCATACCTCCCCCTCAGCTCTGCCCGCGCGCCCGCTCAGCGCCAGCCCGCGCCCGCCCGCGCCCGCCCGCGCCCGCCGCGGCCCGCCCGCCCTGCAGCGAGCGCGCTACTTCCGCCCAGCACTTCAAGGTGCGCCCCGCTCCCTCGCTCCTCCACGCCCCTCCGCATAATCTCCCCCCCCTCCATACCTGACCCCACCCCCCCTCTTAGCTATGCCCACGCTCCCCATTCGGAATGCAGGGGCGCGCTACTTCCGCCAGCACTTCAAGTGCGCCCGCGCTCCCTGTCCGTCCTCCACGCCCCTCCGCATATCTCCCCGTCCCTCCATACCTTGCCCAAACCCCTCTTAGCTATTGCCCCAGCTCCCCATCGAATGGCAGGGGCGCGCTTACTTTCCGGAGCACTTCAAGGTGCGCCCCGTCCCTCGCTCTCCACGCCCCTTCCGCATATCTCCCGCGCCCCCTCCATACCTGACCCCACCCCTCTTAGCTATTGCCCCACGCCCCCCATTCGGATGCAGGGCGCGCACTCCGCCAGCCACTTTGAAGGTGAGCCCCGCTCCCCGCTCCTCCACGCCCCTACGCATAATCTCCCCGCAACCTCCATACCTGGCCCCCCCTCTTAGCTATGCCACCTCCCCATTTCGGAAGCAGGGGCGCGCTGACTTCCGCCAGCCACTTCAAGGTGCGACCCGCTCCCTCGCTCCTCCACGCCCCTCCGCATATCTCCCCGCCCCCTCCATACCTGGGTCCCCCCTCTCTTAGCTATGCCCACGCTCCCCCATTCGAATGCAGGGGCGCGCTACTTCCGCCAGCATGAAAGTGCGTCCCGCTCCCACGCTCCTCCACGCCCTCTTGCATATCTCTCCGCCCCTTCCATACCTCTCCCCACCCCTCTTAGCTCTGCCCACGCTCTCGGCACCCCCCGTTCGGCATGCAAGATGCGCTTGCACTTCAAGGTGCGTCAGGCTACCACGCTTCTCCACACCCCGCAACTCCTTTCATATCCCTCTACGCCTCTTTCCTCCCCTCCACAACCTCCACGCCTCTCTATGCTCCTCCGCGACCTCCACGCCTCTCCCCAATCCTCTTAGCTCCGCCCACACATCAGGTGCACAAATTCGCCCCGCAGTGAGCGCAGTGCTTTCGCCAGTCATTTCAAGGTGCGTCGCGCCTCCGTACACTTCCACATCCCTCCACACCCTTTCACGTCCCCTCATCTTTCCTATCCCTTTCACGAGACACCCGGGGGGAGGGGGGCGCGGCGCTCCGTGACAGACTCTCCAGGTTTGCGAACGCCCCTCTACGCTTCTCCATGAACCATAAGTCCAATCCAGGTCACGTGCGTAGAACCTTCCCCGCCCCTCTGCTCATGCACGGTTCTCCACGCTCCTCCTCAATATCAATACCCTTCTACTTTCCAAACAGATGTTCATAGCTTTTATTGCCCTTTTACGTTTCTCTTCCTTCCTCCACGCCCTTCATGTCACCTCCTTGCTCTATCATGCTCCTCCGTGTCCCTCCGCCTCGCTCTCAACCCAGCCCGGCTCTTCACGGTCGAGTGCACCATCTGCTTTGTGAGGAGCGCTATCGGACGCAAACAATGTATCTCCGGAGACCACCACAAAATTTTAGCTCGCTGGCTTCTTTTTAAAACGAATAAAAATAATGAAATGGAGTTATCTTTCCTATTCAAAGCGCAGCTTTCTCATTACTTAATATGATAATGTTTGTATTAAACAGAGGCGAAAGAAATTATTACTGAAATTCATGGGAAGTATGCATTTGAAAAAGAAAATTCCTTCTCTTAAGAACGCTTTAAAAAAGTATGATTAAGGAATAATCTACTCATATTAATGAATTCAAAGCAACATTTCAAAAGTCACTACAGAAAATATATGGCAAACAATCACATTTATCTTACCGTGATAACATATTATAACACTTTACCATACATGACGAAGCAGAAGACGTATTTATTCTTCCACTTTCCTTGCTTCTCGTCCTTTTGTACAGTAGCACTTAACTACAAATATTATTTTATTGAGGAGTTGGTAGAGTCTCATAGCCGCTGGCAGTTAGGAAAGTTTGTTATATGCGAGGTAGTCGCGTAAGAATTGCGTTTTTTCTAGTCGTTTCTATGACAACGTGCTAGAGTTTGTGTTACATTAGTAATAAACCAAATCTGGAAAATATTACACTGTTTAAAAAAAGCAACAACAGAAAAATGTAAAATAAAAAAGGTGATTTCCATTATTTGTCCGTCTCTTTACCTAGACACTCTTAATATCACTTACACCATACTGTGCGATATGCTTAAAATAAAAGAAGACAAAGAAGATTCGAGGAAATTCAGATACACAAACAAGTTTAACAGCATGCTAGAAAATCGAACAGCTTCTATCACTTTGCGAGAGAAAAACAAATAACACCGCAGTGGATGAATTTAAAACTTGTTGAAACGGGGGAATCTTTGCCACGGGTCAATTGCTCGAAAACTAATAAAAATCAGCGAACTGAAGGCGAACAGCAGCTACTCAGTATTCAATTAGAAAACATTTATTTTCAGTACACGATTTCATTAACTCGGCTACACGGACACAAGACAAAGCTAATCGGAAAACTTCAACTTGACATAATTTACTCACTTTTAGGGAATTATCCTGATTGGTTTCAAATCACATCGGTCGAATACGTAGAATAATATTTGTTTTGTTAATTTTATTTTCAATCCTAGATTTGTTTTACCTGAAAATAACATTTTTCTCTTATGTTTATTCCTGACTAGTAGATATACTTGTATGGGATGAATCTTATTCAATATTTTCTCTTTTCAATGGAATTATCTCTGAGATTTTACGTGATAGGAATAGAAATAAAAGTTTGGGATGTATGAAAATTGTTGAAACATTATGTAGTACATACGTAGAGAATTATTCATATTTTGCTGAGACACATGTTTTACTGAATGTAAAATAACTTATCGAGAAATGGTAATTTTTGCGATCGCAACCACAATGAAATAATGCTAGAGATGACATAACTATACTACAAAACCAACAATAATATAGTTCTGTAGAGCTTTATTCGCAATGTTTATTCAGACTTTACACACAATGTCGGCAATTTCACCATCTTTGGAAATAATTTAATTTATTATCTTATGGGACAGCTTAATTCTTGTTTTTTAATATTTAATGAAACTTAACTTTAAAGAAAAATGGCTTTTGAAGCATCTTAAAACTACATTCTTCAAAATCATTAGTTTAAAGATATTTTAATTTGTTTTTCAAATTTGTAAATCGGATTTAAAATTTATTTATCTATATAATTTGTTCATACAAATTTATTTATTTATATAATGTATTATCGTATTTATAATTTATATTTAGGAAATGTAATTATTGTTCCACTTACTTGTTGCATAGGACGAAGTGAATCCTGTTTCGAAGAAACTCCGTGAAGCAGAAACAGTACCCGAAGTGCTGAGTTTGAAGGAAGGTCTCGATGCCACCCTGCAGGTTTGCTCAGCTTGTTGATCTTTTCCTTTTCAATTTTAACGCTCGGGAGGTCGGCCGACCTGGTAGCCGAGATCGATAAGGTCGGTGAGTTATAGCTATCTTGGTTCAAAGGGTTGCGAATTCGAATCACATCTTGAGCTTGGATGTTTTCTTGCGTGGTGAAATGAGTGGCTCTCCTACTCGTATGTATTATATGCCTGCTTACGGAGCGGCCATGAGTAGCTTCCGCTCACGTGAACCCAGAAATTGAGAACCCAGAAACGCCTGCGAGCTGCGTTGTGATTAATAGAATGATTATTGCGCGAGTGTCCGGGTGCGCAGACGGCTATGGTGAGTAGTCCCGTAAGTGTAGTTCATTTTCTATTATGGAATGTGGCTGTGTTCTTCCTCAGCTGGAGGTGAATTTCGGCGCCGACCTACACGTCATTCTGCGGGGTTTTCCTGATCCAGGTATCCCCACCAGCGGGAACAGTCGCCGTCGGGACAAGCTCTAATCATCCGACAGGTGTCCCGACATGGATGGTAATGTAATGCGTGTGGGTAAGGTGTAGATAAGTGTAAATGTGTGTAAGAATGGGCTGAGGATAGGGTAAGGAGGAGAAAGGAAATATAGCTCTCAATCCGTTGCCCGAAACACAGGCAACGGTCCACTGCCAAGGCTGTTGATCCCCCTACCCCTCCCTCCCTCCCCCCTTTCCTTGCTTGCTTCTCCGAGCACCTCCTGGTGGAGGGGAACGCTGCCCTGACGTCATTTCTCCACCAGCTGCCAAACACTGGTCAACAATAGATCAACTCACAGATCGCTAGCTCGGAAGATCATTGAGCAGGTGTTTGCTAGCTTTATGCTTTTCCAAAAATCCCTTTTTGTGAAATTAGTAACATAAATGCATTTTTCCGTTCAATACTTGAACTTTCTCGTAACTTTCTCTTTAAAATTAGAAGTAAAAGAAAGCTTTTCGTTTACAGAAAGCAAGCACAAAAGAACGTTCCCTTTATAAGTTAAAAGTGACCAGTAGCTAATTACTGTGCCGGGTGGCAGGGGAAAGCTACCTGTACGGATGCGCGAATCTGAAGCCAAGCAGCGAGCAACAATCTGGAATGTTACAAAATCAGCCTCCCGGACTTGCATCCATCGGGAAACGGAGGCACTGACAAATCATGTTACCATCGGCTGCCGAAACCGGATATGATATAAGTAAACCGATCTGAAAATGGATTGTCACGAAGTGAAAAATATTTGATTCTTCCGGGACCTTCTGATATCCGACAGACGCTAGAACTGACGGAGCTATGAAATCAAAAATTGCAATCGTGAGAATTTAACGATCTTAGAGAATTTAGCGTAAGATCGTTTAATTCTCACGATATATATATGGCAAAAAGGGTGAAGAACGAAATGGTATGACACACTAATTGTAGAGTAACAATTAAATCAGACGGCTTTGTATCGAAACAGTTGTTGTCAAAACGGTGAAACAATGCTTAATGCGCCACATAATCACACAATCATACTTTTAAAAAATTGTCGCGGAGTGCAAATATTTCAAAGTGTTAACCTACAATGTGTGTGTTATTCCATCTTGTCCATCTTCCCTCTTCACACCATTTGTATTTAAAGAAATATTGCGTAGTGGTCTGAAGCGAATGCCACGTCCTCGACGGGCAATAGTTCAAATCTGAAGTATGTTAAACAGGATATTTTTAAATTACAAGTGATAGAAGTACTACAAGCAAATGCAAGTAATGTATCTGCAAGAGAATAAAATAAAATTTTAAACTTTTAATTGTAAAATATGAATTAATGGTTGTATTTGCAAAAAAATAGTCAATAATGTAATCGGAAGCTACTTAAGGCTATGCAAATTTCTCATACTGCTTAAAAGGGAACACAATATTTCTGTACAAATATCACCGGTCGTTGCATTCAGTGAGTCCGAGTGTGGTTGAGTGCACTCGTGTGCAGGGCCGCGTGGCGTTCGTAGCGGGGCGAGCGGACGCAAGGGCGTACCTGCTGCGCGCGCAGCTGTCGCCGCGGTCGCTGTGCGCGGTGGGCGAGATCTCGCTGCTGCGCGGGCCTGCGCGCGGCCGCGCCTTCGCTCTACGCGCAGACTCGCCGCTGCTGCGCCCCGTCAACTACGGGTGAGCACTCGATCAGGGCCACGCGACCGCCTTGCCTTCCTGCCCGCTCGCGAAGGCATTGCAATTGGTGGCCCGAGGTGGGACAATGGAATATTCCCATCCACGTAGTTGTCCTTTTCCTCCACGCTCCGTGAAGGCTAGGGACAGAGAATTTCCTCCGGGAGGGGGGGATTGATGACTTTGAGAGAGAAACGAACGTCATGTTCGCTGTCTGAATGTATTTTTAGAATGCTCTTCTGAACGTTTTCTATTTCTACGTCCTTAACGTGAATTCCTTGATTTCAAGTTTTCAAAAAGGCTGAAGTCATAAATGAACCACCAACATAATATTACTGTGTTCCTGGTGGAGACTTGTTAATAATATAACATAACGAGACATTATACTTTTTATAGGTGGGGAGATTTCCATCTCTCTTTCCTTGTGTCACTTTCAGGAAATACTTTATACAAAACCCACCGTTTCCGTATTTAACGCTATTCAGACATAACAGCAGGGTCATTATAACAGTAACTGCTGCCACGTTTACTTTTTGCTTTGTTCTTAGACGGAAAATGTACAATCCAAAAGTGAGATAGCAAAACTCTCTCGTATATTCTAACCTCACATTTCGTGCTTGCGAATTCTCTATGTCAGGCCTACTTAACTGAACTCAGATGAGCGCGAGCCTTCACGAAGGCTGAGAAGGGTTTTATCGCGAGGTGAGGAACTGAGGTTGGTGGTGAGGAAGAACATGCAGAATAGGCAGGGCCTTCGGACAGAAAGCCACGTAAGTGACCAGAATGGTTTGGTGTAGGCCTCGAGCACTATGGACCCGATGTCAAGTTCCCAAAGCGAGGATTCTGAGAATTGGCGGCGACAAACGCGTTGGTATTTCATAGTCTCGTTTATTAAATCATACCAACTATTTAATATCAATTTCGTTTAAACAAAAAAACATGTACATTTCATTAGTTACCAAACATTCTTTACCTTAAGAAATTAGCACTGCGGATAGGCAGAAAAAAAGGGAAACAAAGAAAGATGATTTGAATTGTGGTTTGGATGTAAAGTAAATTTTGAATTATTTCTTATCTCACTTTATAGCAGAAAGTATGGTTTCTGCGTTCCATTTTACGTACTTATGCTTCTTTCGTTGTTAAATAAAAATTCTCAATGATAATTGTTGACAAATTTTGATTAAAAATTCAATAAATGTTTTTACTGAATTGAGTAAGATTAATCTAGAGTCTTCTGAAATACATTGTCATTTGTTAATACTTTTCGTTCTACAAGCGTGAATAAAAAGGTCGCACAAAGCACAGATCCTTCCAGAAGGACGTTCATCTCCGATATAATACTATTAATTTTTGCTATGAATAAAGTTACAACTGAAATGTTAAAATATAACAATAATTATTTTAAAAATAAATATTGAACAAAAAATAATGAAAAGTACAAAACAAGTAGGTACATACAAGATATTTAATTAAAGACAAACGGGGATGTTTCACATTTTCTCAAAAACGCCTCAATTCTTGTAAGCTAGTACTTTAAAATAAAACAGCACGTAGTTTTGTTTTAGTCAATAGTGAATATTTGTTTAATAATGAACATTTATAATAACAAAATATGTTTGGTACAATCGTTGTGTTTTCCCACGTTTATGCATATCCTTTATTTTTTCTGTACTTTATTAAATTAAATCTTTTATTTTCTCTCTTTCATCCATTCTTACCATAGTAATTAATTGTAAATCACAGTTTGTTCCCTTTATCATGCAAGAGTTCGGAAACTGCGGGAAGTCTAAAATTTAATTACTTTATGCAAATGAGTAAAAAGTTTCCCCATCTACAGTTGAATGCGAATCAGATCACGGTCTCTATCTTCCACAAACAAAATGCGGTTTTGTAATCATATCTGTGAAGTATCAAAAGACAATATAACTTTACAGAATCTGCCGCTTTGCTCGTCCTCACAACAATAGGCCACTTGAATTGTATCGACTTCATTTTTATTATCGACCTAACTCAAGTAGTTAATTTACAAACGCGGGTGTGCAAATCTCAAGGTTTATAAAAGAATTGTCAAGAAACTGATACAGGATAAATACATTCACATGCATTTATTAAACTGCTACTCAAGTAGATTCGGAAATGCGAATTACAATACACGATAGTGCTTCCAAACTTGCAAGAAAATATTTTGTACTAAGCTGAAGGAGTTTTTAATGTATCATGGCAACTTGTCTTCAGCATGGAATTATTCAGTTTTATAAACTTGAGATTTGGTCTATCCAAATAATTACATTTATTATAGTATAATAATAAACAAATACTATAGTATAATTGAGGGGTATCTTACAATAACCAAACAAGTAAAAAAATTCATATGTTGAGATAATTTAATCCCCCACAGCTAGCGCTATCTGCTGCGACATTTCCTTTCACCAAGTGCCAAACACACAGAAAGATATATGGCGAGGAAAAATCATAAAAGATACTACTACGCATTTCTATGCCCTAAGTTTTTGGTGTTTCTTCTCTAACAATTGTCCACAGCTTTTTGAAGTCCTTTAAGATCAGGCGGCCATATTATCGAAATGAATTGCAAATTAGATATCCTCTTATTGAAACAGGTTTTTTCATTTGCATACGCATTTACCTCGGCAAATAATGAGAATCCAAATGATTAGCAGGGCGCTTTGCATTGAACGTAGAAGTGCATGGAACTTCTTGATTTGATTTTGGTTAGTTAAAAAAGCGTAAAAACTGTATGTGACGTATAGGGTACGTATGCGATTTATCAACTGCGAACGTTTTCTTGAGGTACAGCACCCCTTTCCAACACTTGAAGTATAAATAATTAAAAGATGAATAAAAGTTAAAAATAATAATAAAATTTTTAAAAATGCGCGAGATTAGCAACATTTGTAGAAACTGGACTTTTTCGTTTCTGAGTTATAGAAAACGTATTTGCATCGGCAAACGAATTCCAGATTTGATTCCTCTGTATTTCCAACAAAATAGCAACTCACCTCCAACTCTACTCTTACCACTACCACCACTAGTACAAACGGAGAGTTCAACAAAACGTGCGCAAAATGAAGCTACATTTACGTCCAGCAGCAAAACAGGGGGTCACCTCAGCATTTGCTCAATGGATCAGGAAAACTGGACAAAAACCTGATTGAGTTGGGGTTGTATCTACTTCAACAAAGTTTTAGCATTGGTAATAAACACCACAGGAGTTTCTGAGTTTACCGAAAAATTTTCAACCCTTGTAGCGGATCTTTCCTTTTCTTCTTCTTCTTCTTCTTCTTCTTCTTCTTCTTCTTCTTCTTCACCTTCCTCTTCTACCTTTTCTTCTCGACTTATCTTCTTCTTCCTCTTCTTCTCTTTTGTTTTCCTCCTTCTTCTTCTCTCCTCTGTTTTCTCTGCTCCTTCTCTCTTGCTCCTTATTCATCTCCCATCATTACTTTTCTAACCACTGTGCGTGTACAATACAGATCTCTCCAGCAGTTGCAGATCCAAGGGGGGAGGGTAGGGCATGAGACCCCTTCATTCAACATTTGTTATTTTACTCAAATTATTCAAAATAATATCTATCTATCTATCTATCATCTATCTATTATCTATTCTATCTATCTACATCTATCTATCTATCTACATCTATCTATCTATCTATCTATTATCTATCATCTATCATCTATCTGTCTGTCTGGCTATCACTATCCTATCTATTTCTATCTATCTATTATCTACTTCATCTATCTAATGCTCTGCTCTCTCTCTCTCTCATCTCTTTCTCTCTTCTATATATATATTATATATAATTATATTATATATATATATATATATTATATAGAATATAGATAATACATCACGAGTCCACGCAGTGATTCCCATTATGAATTATACTCGAACATTGTTCAATTTTATAACGACAATTAAAAATTTAAAAGGATATTTATTGGGTGAGTGTCTGAACCCCCCCTCGCCGCACCGAAGAGGACCGCAAATCCATAGCTGGGGCCTGGTGCCGTGCGTCCAGTGGCGGCGCCTGCGAGAGCTGGGGCTGCTGGCGCGGGGGAGGCGCGCGCGAGCGCGCGCGGCGGCTGGCGGCGGCGGCGTCGGCGCGCTGGCAGGGCAGCGTGGTGGCGGCGGACGGCGCGAGGGCGACCGAGGACGGCGGCGGCGAGCGGCGCGACGCGGGCGGATCGTTCGTCGCGTGGCGTTGCGCGACGCCCTGCCCGCGCTGCAGCTGCTGGGGGCCGGCGCCGCCGCCGCCCTCGCCTTGCTGCTGGCCGAGCAGGCCCTGCACTGCACGTACGACCGCGACGCGCGTCGCTGCTGTTCGCGCGAGCCATCACGCGAAGGTTGTTGGGGGAGCGGCTGCGTAAGCTCAGAGTTGCCACTGCAGCGGTTTTGACCGTGAAGTTTCTAGGGTTCAAATCCTAGTTCCTAGCTAGGGTGAATGCGTTTGGACGAGAATGACTGTCTGGAGGAGTAACATAGCGGAGGGCTGCTCTGATCGGTATTGCTGCAATCATAATCACGCAAATATCCTAAGGAACTAGCCATAGACCGCGCGCGATCTTGGCTTTCTCGTCTCGTCCTTTCAACATACACACTGACATCTACACATGTGTCGGGAGACAAATTGTTTGCGAAGAATTTGTCCCAGCTTGGACGGTGTTCCATTGTCACTGATGCCTCAAAGGGTGAAACTCAAGAAAGCCGATATGTAGGTCCGTGCCGGATTTCACGATCTGGCTGGTGAGATTAACATCCTTCAATAAAACTTTATTTAACCTTATGTGAATAATGATGATATTAGTTGAGAAGCTCGCAAACACCGATCAATCAATCAATTCATGTTTAAGGTGAACGCGGAATCTTTCAGCTGTTACCAAAGCCCATTCAGTCAGGTTGTCCAATATGAATTCATATTGGCATTCATGTACCGTTGGTGGCCAAACTATTATACTGGCGAAGAAATTTTCGATATCAGTGGAAAAGCGATGGTCAGAGCGTCGAAGAGTGCAAGGAAGGTTTGTAAACCTCGAGGTATTGGATCATAAGCCTACCACAACCGATGTTTATTCTTTGCATATCCATGAAGTAAGTTCCGCTAGAAACTTCTGCTAGGCAGGGGTTTCTCTTCAATTCAGGCAGGGGTTGACCAGCCCCTAGCGGACATACAGACATCCATACGTTCTCAGTAATCCGGCGTGGGGGAGCAATGAGAAATTAACCTAAAAAGCGAATGACAGATAGGTATCATTGATGGGAATTCTCACCCAGTACCCAATTGTATTAATTTATAAATATGCATTTTGAGTCCTTTTGATAAATATGCATTAGCCCTTTTCTGATTCACCTATAACTCAAAATATTTTACTTCGAGAAGAAATTTTCATTTTATAGAAATGACAACAGTGAGGTATTTGTAAAAATTCCAGATAAAATGCTGTATGTCTGCGAAAGCTCGCATCTACTCGCACGTTTAATGTTTTTACAATGTATTCATAACTCAATGCCTTGTTTATTATTGACGGTCTAAATAATTACTACATGAAAATTCATTGCTTTAATTCAAACCATTTACAAACAATCACACAAGCGAAACATGTTTGATATTTGACCAGTGTGATATTAATGTTACCTCGAAGTGAGAGCGTACACCAATGTAAATCTTGTTTTAAAATGTAAAATGAAAATTAATTCTGTCGAGCTTGGAAAGTGTATGGCAGAAGTACCGAAGTCATAAAAAATGAATGCTTTTAAACTTTAATCGAATTCAATTGCTATAGCAATTTGGGATATAGCTCTGAAAAATAAAAATGAAATTCCAAGAAATGTTTAATTCATAAATTTTTATAAATTTAAATTATTTCGTAACAGTACACATTCCTTTTTACTCTCTCACTTTCGGCTAAATGAAACTTCTCGGTTATACACCGACGATTTCTTGAGATAATATGTTTTGAAAATTTGACAGCACATAATGGGCTTCGATATCTTTGTTTAATGTTAATTATATTTTGAATTAATGGATAATTCAAAATTTTATCGTACAATTAATTGAATAATTTTGCCTTAAAATATGTACTATTAGTTTTAAGAAATGTTATGCCTATAAACGTTTGGGCTTTTGACTTCAAATCATTTTCAGGGGACGAAATTATTAAAATTGTTTGCTGAACTGAGAGGTACTCATATTTGATATAACATGAGAGACTTTTCTTTCACAAACATCACATCCCTTCTGAATTAGTAACGTTTCGACGACTTCTGAAATGTGTTGTCATAATTTCCTGAAGAAGTCCTTTTTCTATACCTTGAATAGGAGATTTGCACAGGTCGTTTTGTTAATATCTTAACGAAACAAGTTTGTCTATGCCCGCGTTGAATTACTCGGTTTAGTCAAATAATTAAAAATTATTTGATACCGTTTTGCCGACAAGGACATTCAGATTTGTATACTAGATTGCATTGTTATCTAGGACGCAGTGCAACCGAACATAAACAAAAATGTATATCACAGATTACGGCGGTCCATAAACTTCATATAAACAATGAATAAAACTAACTTGGTACAGTAAACGTTAGTATGACATTAGTTGACTAATGAAGCAATATAAAATATTGAACATGAATAAACTAAATGTTTAAAAAAATGATTTTAGTATATTACAAATATAAAAAATATAAACGTCAGTTATGTTTTCCGTTCTACAAAGTATGCCAGCAAAACTGAATCAGAAATGACTCATTTGTTTCACATTCCAATATCTACACATGTATTATCTTTAATACCAGTTTGATCTTTTCGTGGGAAGCACCGTTTTCATGACGTCGTCAGTTTCTTCTAATATTTCATCCGGAATATCTTCAGTATCGTCCATTTGCAAACATTTCTTTCAAAGAAACACAATGCAAGACCCACTATTATAGGTCTTTTTGAGAAGCAACACGACGCCATCAAATGTAAGCCTCAAATGGTAAAAATGTACATGAATTTCTCAAAATATAAATTATTCTTCAATGGAAACGAAAAAAATTGAACGTGGACAATATCACTCACAATAACACATGGACAAACGGATGTAATTGTTGGTAAATAAGAAAACTTGCTCCTATCGTTCATTTTCTTGAACATACCACTCGTGAAATTATATCCCTCTTTACCTACTCGTTTTGTTAATTACTATTAATTCACAAGAGAACACGTGTATGGACTATGTTGTCAGGAATGAAGATAAATGACGATTCAGAGAGACAATGACAGTAAAACGAAATAAATGACTGTTTGACAGCCGTAACGGATAAAAACTATTACAGTAGAATCTGTCTAAATCGGAATCGATCGGGACAAAAAATTATTCCAGTTTAAGGTGGTTTCCGTTTTATGCAGAGTTGTCCATATTATGACACTTTTTTATTGATATTTCCGTCCTGAAACTAGTATATTATATCACTTTATTATAATTATAAAAATATATTTACATGTAACATGTTTATTGAAGAAATCACCAAGAAGTAAATATTAAACACATTTATAACAATTAAAAGACAAAACGTCATAACTTATGCACTAAAACAATATTTTTCCAACATTCGTTTACAATTTTTGCATTTTGCACCTACAAACACCTTTTCAATTATGTTTTCTGAAGTTGAATAATGTACGGCTCCTTCCCACGCTCGGCTTGCATTCACGCTCAGAGAGCTGGGAGGGAGGGAATCCCCCTCGGGCTTACGCCTTGAAAGACAATTGACCCCGCGGTCGAATTCTACGCTGACAACTGAAGCTTCTCGTGTTCACTGTGCGGCTGCCACGACTGAAACTCTCCACAGGGACGGAGAAATTAAAACAGACTTGCAGATGCTATCATTCCATGAAGAGTATCTCGCGTCTCTCTGCCAATTGCATTAAATTCGCAGAAAGTCCATTTTATGAAGGTTTTTCGTTCTCCGCAGGACATACAAAACCGCCCCGTTTTCGCGTTGGACAGATTCCGCTTTATGCTGTGTAAAAGCCCATTTAACTTCACGGGTAGAGGGAATTTTCCGGTTAAGGCAGGTTTCCGGCTTGTATTTAAATTGAATTGAATTGAATTGAATGCCTTATTTTACGTGGCGAGACTCAGGCCATTAGGCCTGCTCTTCCGTCTAACCACGCAAATTTCGCTACGCTCCTTTCACCAACTAGCGGAGAAAGGAGGTATATCTTGGGCGACAAACAGGCGATTTGAATTTAGCTCAGAGGCGTCATTTAGGCTTGAGGATATTTTACATGCAAGTAAATCTACGAACATGGGACAGCCGGCTTTACTTCCCCTCCGAAGGAAGGCGTATGAAGGATTTTTTCGCCCTTAAAAATCCACGGTTTCGATCGGGTTTGAACCCGCCAACTTGGGTACAACAGTCCAGTAACAGGCTTGTACAGGTTCCTGTTTAGACAGATTGTACTGTATTAGTAAGTTCCGTTATCGTGTGCTATGCTATGTGCTAAGCTATGTGCGGGCGTGTTGCAGCGCGCGCCGCTTGGGCCCGCGCGCCGGCCAGCGGGTGCGAGGTGGCGACGCGCCCATGGCGGCGGCGGTGCGGCGACGGGCGGCGCGGCGTCGCAGCGGCGGCGGCGGAGCACGTGTGCGGCGGGCGGGAGCTGCCAGCGCCAGCGCCACGCGGGACGGCGGGCAAGCGGCGGCGAGCGTCGCGGGCGCGGGTGGACGAAACGCGCTGGCGCGCTTGGACGGCGCGGCCCGCCCCCGCCCCCGCCCCCGTACGCGTGGCCGCGCCTCTTCCCCTTCCTGGCGTGAGGGCGCTGCGCGATGACGGCAACCCCCTGCGGTCTCGCCTTAGACACTAGTCTAAAGGAGCTTTAGCTTGTGTATGCTTCTAGCTTGCCCAAAGCGTTGGCAATGGATAGGAAGCTTAGTATTTGTTCGTGCAAGGACGCTAACAATACAGTAGTCTAACTTATTTAGTTTAAGAATTGATCTACCAGCAAAATTGACTATCTACAGGGCTGTCATATTTTTGCCACAAAGTCTTACAACTTTTAATACTGAGAGTTTATCATTAAGTTCTTTTTTTATGTCATCGACATCTAGATTGACATCTAGATCCGGTGCATCTTTTATTATAACTTCAAATGCCATATAGATGGATCTTTAAAGGAGTGTAACTCTATCTCGTTGTTTTACAATACAGTAGTTTAACTTATTTAGTTTAAGAATTGATCTAACCGAGCCGACATTGTTTCGGTACGACTACAGCAACATCGGCAGGGCGGTTTCTATAAATTTGCCATAAAAGTCTTTAACAACTTCTAATACTGGAAATTTATCTATTATTCTTTTTTAATATCATTGACATCTAGATACTCCGGTGCATCTTTTATTATAACTTCAAAGACCTTATAGATCGATCTTTAAAGGAGTGTAACTCTTGTTATTTTCTCAAAATTTTCTTAATTTCCTGAAATCTTTAATGTTACCAAATTGCACTTTAAATTTTTTGTTACTGCATTTGACATGACAATTTTCAATTTAATTTTTCATAATATCCTCTTTAAGCAGTTTATAACTTAGCAATTCATCATCTTTTTTATTGCAATTGTGAATAATAATTGGGGGATTTATACTGCTTTGAGTTCACTATCATCATTTCCCTCTACGTCATCAAAAGATTCGAGTTTGTTTCGTACACGTACGTTATAAAGCGTTTGATTTACGTCTGTTTGTGCACGGTTTTGTCTTTTACCACTTAACACTTCACGAGAATCACTGTTTCTTTTTAAGATATATCTACCTTTTTTGGTTGAGGGTTGGCAGTTTGTTGAAGTGCGCCTTGTCCGAGCGTCTCCAAGTTCTGTTTGGCGTTTTATTGCTTCTCGTCAAGGTTTTGAAGTTCCGAGGGAGGTAGAAAGTCCCCGGCAGTGTCATGATGTAATTGCTGCGGTTGAACTGTTTCTGGTTGGATTAAACCTTGCTATTGAGTGGGCTCCATGTTTTGCATTATACCCTACTGTGGCAAGTTAACATTCAATTGTGACTGGAATTGTATGTACCCAGCCTGATATTGCGGCAACAGTTGACCATTTTGAAATGCGAACTTGATGTTATTGAGCTCGTAAGAGAAGTCTCTCCAAAGGTTGCGTCATCGCCATTTGTTGCGCAATAATAATATAAATGTTAGTTGCATTCTCTTTCATTATATATTTTTTTCTAGTCATATGTTGTATTTTTTAAAACGACGTAGGTTTGCATTATTCATTGTTCAAAATTTATTAGTGGAAATGTATAAGAACATATTAGTTGGTTATTTTATGAATTTAAGACAGTCAGTGGTATGCAGAAATCAAAATAAAGTTTCAGTTCTTGGTTTTGCATGTACACAGATTTTTTTTATTTTTTGAAAACACAGGAAGTGTAACACGTTCTTTTAAAAATATTGGATTCAATTATTTGCTGTCATTGAAATCTTTCTGAAAATATTGCTGAGAGGTGGTGGAAATAAAAATAAGAAAAGATTGTAAGGTGTGGGTGGAACGAAATGGTTGAGGGAGGAGAAGGAACAAAGGGAAAAAAGTGTTGAGTAACACATGGAGATGCTACGTTGATGATTAATAACTCACAATAACATAATTAGTGAACATATGAAAACTACGTACATAATTACTTTCGACATTTTTAATAAACATTAACTTTTTGTTTATTGAGGGTAGATTATAAAAAATAATTTTACGAGCACTTGTAAAATTTGTTTCTGCCATTCTATTGTATTAGTAAATATTGCAATAGACGTTATAATTAATATTTTAAATATAATAAAGTTACCGTAAATATTTGTGATCTGCTTGTACAAACTACGATATGTTCAAAAACTTATAGCACAAGAAAAGATAAACTATGTATATTAGGAATAATACACGTATTATCCACAACAAATCATTGGTATTATGTTTTAGAAATTCCTCTCACAAAAGGGCCTGAAGGTGAGTACTCTTTTATGTCTTCTGTGTAATGCTAACGCTATAAAATATGTAAATTCTATTCTTCTTTGTGCTAGGTGAGACAACGCAAATCTGTTCGTAACCGAACAGGCAGTCCGAAAAGATTTGCCTCGTGTCGGTTCTACATGACCAAATTGAACACTAATGAGGATTGGGCATAGCACATGCGCGACGTGTGAACAAAATTGCAGACTGTTCTACGCACAAAATGCAGTTAATCCAGGGATTACGTGAATCTGTTTTATAATACATCCTCAATGCGGGCTTATTTATTGGTTTCCAATTTGTAACGCAACACGCAAAGGGGAATATTAAATATTTCGGGGTTCGTGGGAGCAGAATGTTTTCCCAATCCCTAATGATTTTTAAACACCGGTAGTAATGTAAAACAAAACTAGTGGCTCCACAACAACACACACTTTCTCGCATTATATCTAACTTACGTAATTTTCGAAAATTCGAAAAATTCAATGACAATGGAACCTGTGCCATTTTTTATTCATCCTTTACTCTCTCCAAGGAAATATATTAAAGAAAACATTTGAAATCGTTTTTAGAATTAAAAAAATTGCTTTAACATCAAGCATAAATTACGCAAAAGACTACTTTTTTCATTTTTTTTTCAGAAAAGAAATTATTTAAAGATTTTTCTTTGAAGAACATTTTATTAAATAAACATAACAATACAAGAAGAAAGAAGTTTTGAAAAAGTGACTCAAAATTACGCGAGAACGTCTTATATTGTGATTAACCGAAGCATTCTACATTTGTTCAACAGGCTACATGGGCTCCGGTTCCAAGCACACGACTCTCCGGGTTTGCTTCGGTGACATTCAACCGCTGTACTTTTCTTTCGTTGCTGCCCCAGGGTAGTTATCGCAGTGCGGCGTCATTTCCCGTTCTCCATTGCTCCACCCGAATCGCTACGGACAGGGAAATGAGCAACCTGCAGTCGAAAGGAAGGGATCAACAGTGATCGTACTTTGTGCCACCCTTCAATAAGCCTTCCTTATGTTTCTTCGGAGGTTCATGATTATTACTGTCACAATGGCAAGATCAGGCCAGCGGTTTCGCACCAGCTGGTTCTCCAACAGCATAGTGCGTCCGTGCTCCGACATTATAAATAGTGCGTGCGTCAAGCATACAGAATTGATGTAAAATTGCCTCTTAGTGGCCTTGCGCCTGCATAGTACGTCACGAGCTTATCAGCAGAATTGGTGACGTGAAATATAATGATTAGCAGGGGGCGGATTTTGCTGACCTAAAACATTGCCAAAATAATTATATGCTTTAAAACTTTCCTAAAAACAAACAAAATACGTATTTCTTATCAATACCACTTCATATGAACAACTCAAGATGTTGGGTATGTTACTGATGTAATAGAGGCTTCTTCCTTTTCTTCAAGTGAATTCAGTTTGAAAACTTTGGGTTTGGACTATTCTTTAAAAGAAAATTCCTGCCTTTAATTACTGCGAATCGGTCGAACTGACAATGGCGCCGAGAAACGTCACAGGAACCTTAGAATACATAGTACTCACAACGGCTGACATTACAATATATGAGCGAAAAAATGGAACTCAGGAGTTCTGTAGTGAATATTTGTTACATCTCATAAATATTGGTTGAAGAAAGTACCTTTAAAATGATTCAAAATAGGTGACATCAGCAAAAAATGCAATAAATGACATAAAAGGTAAAAAATGACTTAATTGAATCGATCAAAAATGCAAAAAAGTGACATAAAAATAGGTCATTTCTTTTCGTCATAACATGAAATGAATTTCTATTATAAACGGCATTGTTCTGAAGTGAAAATAAAAAGAACATTCCATTAAAATTCGCTCCCTAATGATTAGTAGGCGCGTTAACTTATTCTTTAGAGTTGGCGCTGTCCAAACCTGCAGGAGCTTGTGCATCAAAAGATACAAAGGATACTAAATTCTTTGATCATGTGGAAAGAGGATATAAAGAATGATAGAATAAATTAACACATTCTAAAGAATATGATATATTATATATACAGTATATAATAGCGTAAAATGAAAATCAAAATATTAATAAACATAACAACAGACGTAATCGAATTCAGTGTTCTATCCCAGAATTGCTGTCACGCCTGCTCTCTCGTGGTGAAATGGACAACTGCATTGAGCAGAGATTTCATCGTGCCACCCGGGTCACGGAGTCGCCCAAGTACGAGTGGCAAGTCCTAGACAATGTTGTTTAGTGACTGGCTGCGCGGGTTGTGGGAGGATGGACCCCAGCCCTTCACATCTGGGCTGGCGTGTGTGCGTCCAGAACGCAAGGAGAGTATGGGCTTGATCAGTGAAGGTGAATATGTGCATGGGTGGGGTCAATGGGGTACATGAAGGGCGTAGACGCATTTCGTGAGTGGACGAAACGAGAACACGGGAGTGGCGGGGGGGGGAGTGCAAGACTTGTCGTGTGCGTCATGCGTAGTCCGTCAGTGGAGCGTGTGCGTGGCGGCAGTGAAGAGGGCAGTGAACATAAAGACGAGCTTAGAGGGGGACGTAACATTGAGCTGGACGAGAGCGTAGGGGCGTGAGCACGGTCGCTCATCGAGCGAGTGCGTGGGGTAGTGAAGAGGCGTGAGCGTAGAGCCTTCATGGGGAAACGTACAGTGAGCGTGGACGAGGCGTAGGTTTGCGTGAGCATGGTCGCTCAGTGGTGTGTGGCGTGGCGCAGTGAGAGGCGTGAGCGTAGACGGCTTAGAGAGGGGGACATACGCGAGTTGGACGAGAGCGTCACGGCAGTCGTGATGGACTGTGAGCGTAAGCAGCACACGGGTGTGGTGGTGGGCGGGAGTGCAAGACTTGTTTGCTCAATCTTGACGCTCAGTTGGAGCGTGTGCGTGGGGCAGCGAAGAAGGGCGTTAGCATAGACGGATTCATGGGAACGTAAGGAGTGATCGTGGAGATCCCGCAGGCCATGTGAGCGTGAGCTCAGTGGGCTGGTGCGTGGCACAGCGAAGAGGGCGTTAGCATAGGCGGCTTCAGGAACGTAAAGTATCTGGACGATGCCGTAGGCGGCATGTGGCGTGGCCGCTCAGCGAGCGAGTGGCGTGCGCGGGGGGCGGGCCGCGCCCGCGCGGTCGAGCGCGTGCCGCACGGCGGCCACCGCCACGTCTGCGGGGTCTGGCCGCGCTCGTTCTGCGCGCCGGGTCGCGCGCGCGGAGCCAGCGCGTGCACCACGCCTCGCGCCGCCCGCGCCGCCAGTGCAGCGGCGCTCCCTGGCCGTGCGCGCGTCGCGTGCGCGCCGTGCGCCAGCAGCGCGCGCACGCACGCGCGTGCCGCCCCACGCCGCGTGGTGCAGCGCGCGCCACCCGT
>BOPP01000026.1:8961477-8995115 GCA_017312745.1 Gryllus bimaculatus | reverse complement strand
TGTGTGCGCCGGCGTGAAGCAATTGCTTGAATGGACTTCAACAGAGCAACGTGAACATGAGAGTGGCGTATGCATGCTCACGTTTGCGGGCGGCGCTTCATAGGTGCCTGATGATCATGGTGTATGTGTGTGTGTGTGGTGAGTGTGTTCCCGTCGGCGTGATGGCGTGGAAGTGGACGACCAGGGTCGGAGCGAGAGCGTGACCCAAGGCGTCACAGTGCCGTAGGTGTCTCAAAGTGAACGGCTAGGAGTGAGCGAGCCAGGGTAGGAGTCGAATATGGTTGTCGTGGATGTGCTCACTGATGAGAATGGATTTGAATGCGACGTACTCATTTCACCCGACGTACCATGGGATTTGCCGCGTGCGTGCTTAGTGATCCGATATGTGTGGCGCAGGCATGATGTTAAGCGTGGATGTGCATTTGGCGAGGACGAAGCTGGCTTGCAAGCTTTGAAGTTAACGTCTCCTCTTTATGCGTATGCAAAGCATTGTGAATGAGTCCAACTTTATGTGAACGCCATGCATATTTAATGTTTGCATTGGTGAATTGGCCTTTTCAGTGAGTGCGAGTGTAGGCATACTGAAAGTGAGGTATGCGTGAGTTTGGAAAGTGAGCGTGGGCGAGGCGCGTGCTCAATGAATGGGAATTTGAATATGCAGCGTGAGCTAGAGCATAAGCGTGTCACTGGATGTCATGAGTGAGATCATGTGGAGAAGTGTGAGCGTAGACGCGATCAGTGGGTGTAGCCGTGAGTGACGTGCACGACGTTCAACAGTAAAGCGCGAGCGGTGAATGTGACTTGGCGAGATATAGATGAGTGGACGTATCCGAGCGTGACTGAGAGTATCGCCTCAAGTGACTTGAGCCATAGCGGGCGTGAGCTCAGGGGTGCGGAAATGAAGGAGTTAGCGCGATGAGATAGAAACTGGCGAGGGTCTTCAGCGTGGTCGCGAGTTGGCCGCGGCCCATTCACATTGTAAACACACGCATAAGGAAATGCTAGACGCAAACATTAAACATAAGTATAGACTGAGAATTACAATGTCTAACTTAAAATAACAAGTATAAGAGTTCTATTACTGTGAACATCTAGTTTACTAATGTTGGAGTGTGTGATCGATTTCGAGTATCGAACTGTTCCATGGTCCAGTTGCGGTATCGAACTATCCGTCCTATTTCAAATTCCCATTCTTAAAGTGACCTACTGGAGATTGTTCATTCGTAGTCTTACTTAAGCATAAGCTCAAAAGCTTGATCAACTTGAATAAACTACTTACGTGTTATGATGAGCCGCGCATTGTGAATGAGTGCGCTTATGGATTATCCTAACCTTTCTTGAAACCCTTGCGATATGTAGAATGTTGCTTTGGTATGACCTTTCGGCGGTACGTCAGAGGTCTGACGAGGCGTAGCGAATAAGCTGGTTGATCTTCTTGGGCGTTCGGCGTGGGCGGCAGTGGAGAAGCAGGCACTAGACTGGCCTTAGTGGGACGTGACATTGAGCTCATGAGGGCGTTAACGCATTCGTGAGTGACGAAACGAGAACACGGGAGTGGCGGGGGCGGAGGAGCAAACTTGTCGTGTGCGTCATGCGTAGTCGACTCAGGGACGTGCGTGGCGGCAGTGAAGAGGCGTGAACATAGACGACTTAGAGGAGTAACATGACCGTGGACATGGCGTTGCCATGTGGTGCGTGCCGGTCGCTCAGTGGCGGTGCGGTGGGCGGCAGTGAAGAGGTGACAAGACGAGCTCTAGAGGGGACGTAACATGAGCTGGACGAGAGCGTAGCGGGCTGAGCACGGTCGCTCATCAGTCGACGCAGGGGCGTAGTGAAGGCGTAGAACTAGACGACTCATGGGGAAACTACAGTGAGCAGTGGACGAGGCGTAGGTTTGCTGTAGCATGGTCGCTAGTGGTGTGTGCGGGCGCAGTAAAGAGGCCGAAGCGTGACGGCTTAGAGAGGGACATAACAGCGATGTATCTCTCTCTTTTCGCTGAAGCGCAGCGTCGTCAGCCCGAAGCGGCACAGCGCGTCGGGGTCGGCGCCGGCGGCCAGCAGCGCCCGCAGCGCGCCCTCGCGCCCGTCGCTCGCCGCCCGCCGCAGCGCCTCCTCCGCCGCCACGCCCCTGCGCAACGCACCCGCAAACATTCCAGTTATGCATGTTCTTGGCGCGACAGCCAAGGTCTCAGGCCTTTCGGCGTTGGGCCCGCCTCGCGGCCATGGGTTAAGGGGGCACGTGTGGTCAGCACGTGGACATCCCCACGCCGTATTAGATAATTTATTATTTATGCTGGTAGGTATACAACCTGGTGGCAGAACACTACAATTTGCATATTACAACTAATAATAGTAATACAATGCAATTTTAAAGCATTTTAAGACAATAAGAACAATGATATAACAATAATAACAATAACATCATTACCTCTACACTTTATGACTGTCCTGCAAGGAATTTTTAACTAATAAATACCCTGCACCTCACTACACTTGCACTTCACTTCTCTCTCTACTTCTCTATTGAACTATACATCACAAAACGTCATGACACTCCGTTCTTCCGGTCTTCTTAATCTGGGAAGTGAATTTTCTCATCGTCACACAGCAACATATACTGGGACATTGCAAGGAAAACGCACACTATTATCTTGCCTGACCGGAAATAAAATCCGGGTCCGCCTAGTGGAAAGCGAGCACGCTGACCAACAGCTACCCACGAGGCCCTCACAAACATGACATCTCATAATACTAGCTTTTAATAATATTTTATAATCTATTTACACAGGCACGCAATAAAGAGTAGTCAAGCTCAAAGACTTGACATATGTTTTTCTAAGTATGCTGACTCGTTGAATACGAATTTGAAGCCCGAGTGGCGCCACCATTCTCCAGTTTTTTTCAATGATGAAAAACCACAGTGAAGTAGTGAGATTGTCAATTTCAGAGTGTTTTCTTGCAATTAAAAAACTGGAGGGTGGTGGCCCAACTCTAGCTTCAGATTCGAATTCAGCGCGTCGAAATACACAGAGAAACATGTGTTCAGGCATTGGGTCTAATAATTTTTTTTTACTGCGTGAGTTATCAACATCTTATGTCTTATACTCCCTGTTATACTCCTATTTAATGCGGTCGATTTCTGTTTCTTTTATGATCTTCGTTACGATCCAAAAGCGTTTCTGAAACCACTAATTTAACTGACGTTTTTGGCATGAAAATTTATTACTGCTTCCCACACAAGTATCTACCAAAATGTGTTGATAATAGACCAAAAATTGTAAAGTATCCACAGCACGTCTTTTTAAGGAATCTATTAGTCAAAATTGTTGGCTTTTCATTAAATACGAGAGTCTTATGGGAACTTCTATTACTTCTTGGGCAATTCCGAGTACCCCCATTCCGGGGAAAATGTGAAACGTGAAGTATCTCGAATTCAGAGATGTTAAGAATCGCGAATTCTATTAAAATATGTATCGCTAAGATATCTCCCCTAAAACGTATGTTCATGGAAAGGGGAGGCTGGTTTCTACATGGTAGTTCTCCAAGCAAGTTCCCGTAGTGTGGGATAGTTACCGTGACCGGCTGTGGTGGAGGATTGGATCGCTCACCCAACTTCCTCACTTGTCGGCGACGCCCACATCATTAGTGCAGAGGGGCCTCCACGGGGACTGGATTCGTTCGCGCAGGTCACCAGGTGAAATCGGTTTCGACGTGGCAGTTACTCCGGGAACAGAGGAAATTGATGAATTGGCTTTATAAGACCAAACACAGATCTGGTAGATCCTAGAATAAGGGGAGGAGACCTATCAAAGTTACCAAAACTTTCGAGTGGCGGAGACGAGGAGGCCAAGAGCGTCCGCGTTCTAGAGTTCATCCAGATTCCAGCCTACAGGGCCGTGTTTGTGTATGCGTGTGTATGTGTGTGTGTGTGTGTGTGTACGTGCGCGAGTTGTTGCCAATGGAGCCAAAAGGCCTAAATGCACAACCAAAAACCTCACAGCCCTTTGGTATGTTGAAATAGTGCGTGAAAAGTCATGACATACAAAACAAGTCCAGTTATGCAAAGACTGATTTGGAGAACAACGATCGAATTTGGGGGTTTGATAAAGACCCTCAAATTGTCATTTTGTATTACTTACGGGACCAGGAAAGTTTCAACGGTCTATCGTGCAGATACTATTATTTCTCATTATACTACATACAGAACATTTCTACAAGCTTTATTTCTGTTGAGTGTTCTATGATTTTCAATCTAGGTTCTTTTGTTAACGACGATGAAATGCATGTCTCACCCTGCAAAACTGATGAAAATATTTTCTAATACGGATTCATAGAAAACAAACCATTCGTAAAAATATTGCAACTTTGATAGTTTACATAATAAATTACTAGACTATTGTCATTTTACGTTTTACAGTGGTATTCAAATTGGTTTTGTAATTAATGTAAACTAGATAGATCCAATGAACATTCCACACATTGTAAATCATTTTTTCCTAGAAACAAACGTCACTTTTGACAACACGAAGGAGTGAAGGTATCGTATCCTACATAAATTTAGTTTTTAGATTTAGATTTATTTAGTAAAAACAAAAAAAAACTATGTGACGTATGGGAGAGAAGATATTGTATATAACTACTCAAGGTAATGAAGTGTGTGGCTACGGAATGTGTTGCGAGTTGCATGTGCTATTTTACGAATCGAGGAACAACAATTTTTTACCTCGTACGTAGTTTTCCTCCCTAACAGGAACGGAGTTACGGAATTTTTTGTTGATGGTTTCTTACAAATGGAACAAAACCGTACTTTTTCTTCAACAAGTTATTATATACGGGACTAATTTCAATTTATAGTATTCGTATTATGCAGGTTAAACTGGCTTTTTGGAATGAAATATTTTTTTGTACTCCCAACTCTATATCACTGTCAAATGACACTTTCAGAATGGACTGAACGTAAATTTACAGTTTTATTTCATCTGCAAGCTTTACATCGCCTGAAAACGTTGTTTGCGTTTATGAAAAGCTCTTTGTTGAGAACGTAACATAAATAAAATGAAAAATTTATTGTAACACAAAGCTCTAAAATGTATCATGAATATATAAAAACTCCACATTCGGTTTTACATCAAACTATATCATACCACGTACATTTTATAAGCCATTTTTTACATTTGTAAAAAAACATAACATTAGTTTCTCTCAGAGTGTGTCAATCACGTTGAGAAATACTAGTTCACAGATTTTGAAAAAAAACAAATATGGAAGCAAATTTAAAATTATTGGATGCCTCGAATAAGGAGTTTTGCATTTAATATTAACAGACGGATACACGGTGCAATATTTGTCTGATAATGAGAAAACTTGATGGAAACAATTTTTTATTCAAAGTTTGTTTTTAATTAATATTTAGATTGACCAACTTCCAATAACCAGTGTGCGCAACGCAAATCATCCTAGCTTCTTTTTTCTAAATCGGTCTCAGCCCCGATGGTCAAACGATCTTCGCTGATCAGAGAATAAGAAGATACCATGACCTATCAAAACTCATGAGCCTAAAACTACACGTTGGATCATGGACCATGGAGCATGCAACCAAAATGGTACCTCTGGAGTAAAAAGCTTCAGTTAGAGGTACATAGACATTCGACAAGAATACCATATTTCCACAGCGTCAAAATGTTACTAATATATTTGTCAATTTTTAGAAGTTTTTGAAACCAGATAAACATACGTAACCTATTTAATATATCAAATACATTTTGAATGTTAAACATTAAAAAAACGTTTTCACTTATTGAAAAATAATGATTTATATTAGTGATAAAGATTTTTGATTATGTTTATTCTCTCCGATTAGAAACGCAGTTTTTTCTTGAGAACGGTGTTGAACACAAAGTATCACCGTACTAACGTACTCGTCGTTCTCTCACATGCTTTTATGTCATAACATTATCGTTTATGGTTCAACTTTCACATTTTCTGGAAGGAATGAGCTATTTTAACACTTGATTTGATTAGGTTTAGAATTGATTAGGTATAGTGCCTGAATGTAATTGAATTAATATTTGATGGCATATCAGGCACAACTTGTTTTTAGATGTATACATTCATTGGAATGAATTGAATGATTCTTGGTGTAGGCTTTGATTTCACGAGCATGCGGGCGACAATTCGGAGTCATTACTTTTTTATGGAATTGAAAATGTATTTCAAATATCTTCGGTTGACACTTATCACGCCTGGGGTATCTACGGAGATCAAATATGATACTTTTTTTCAAACGAACATGTGGTCAGACGGTATCGCCCGACTGCATCCAGTATGCGCCCGGGGAGAAACGGCATATAACGAAATCACTCAGGTGAAATTTGCTCCTTGTTGTTAGGCAACTCGTCATACACTAATGTCCGGCAGGTCACGTTCTCACGAAGTCAAGGAGATTTCGTGAAACTTCCAAATATCGACAAATGCGAAGTTGCCCCACAACCAGGGGTAAATCGTGTATATAAATCCGTAATACGAAATTTAAAATTTAATTCATATTGGCAAAAAGGGATCATCTTCGACCCTCTACAACGTCCATGACATTTTTAATATTTATTCTGATACACCTGTATAGAGTCCGAAAATCCGAATGCGTTCGCAACACAGACCTCTTATGGCCCGTTACTAAAAACTCATACAGAAGGTCCTGAAGGTGAGTAGAGCCAGCAATTGCAGTTACAGAGCAATTGTAACCTTCGCTGGTCCTAATCAAGTGTAGCAACTCCATATAAAACGTGTGATGTATAAAGATAAAAAATGCATTACAAGTCCTAAAAAAAATTGTAAATTGAATATATAAACAAAATATTTTGGAAGTTAAAAGTGAAAGGATCTGGAATGTGAAATATATTAATGCGGATCTGAATGCGGGTTGAGTACTTATCAGGATATCGCATTTCCTGATTACTAGTACTAAACCCGCAATGCTTTGGAATTATGAGGTAAAAGTCGACAAAAATTTGTCATCTTTCATCATAGGACTTTGAGTGCAAATTTTCGCCTTTAAAGAAATTCCGATTTTAACGGAATCAGAAGCCCCCCCCAAAAAAACAGAAAAATCTACGTATTTCAATGTCATCTTTAAAACAAAGAATATTTTGCAGTCGGTTGAAAGAAGATACAAGAACAACATTAGTAGCACACAGTAATGATTTTAATTTTTGGCATACTATTTTGTAATTTTTCGAATAATAGTCCTTAAAATCACAAAATCTAAAACTTTGATTAAAAAGACCTAATTTTAAACTTCTAGAAATCAGAGTTGATACCCATCGCGGTGTGGTGGGGGCTAGTCAGGTCGCCATTGAGCGCTGGTGCATCACAGAGAATCAGCTGCCCACACTCGCCACCGCGTATCGCTATTGATACAGACGCCAACGCGCTATCGCCTCTCCATCACTGCCGCGCCGCAGGTGATTACAATGTTGCGTCAGACCCCATCGACCCGCGCTTCGAGTCCAACACGCGTTATCTGCGATTCCTGACTCTCTTTTCAAAACCTTGCTTCTGGGAACAAGCCGTCACTTCCGGCGTGAATTACGTCAGATTTTTTTTTCTCTGGGAAATAGTAATGTTGCTCTCAGATCGTGATTCAATGCTATTCAATCAGTACATTTTAGAATCACTTTACGATTAAAACTAGCAGGAGAATTTTTGAAGACTTTATGAAGAATAAATGTTTTAAGTAAAAAACATTTCGTGTTTATTAATTGAGGTAATCACATCAATATTTTATTTCATCAGTCAAACGATCTAAAGTGTATATTTTTGTTTAAAGAATTGTTTTGGGGTTAATAGTGCTTTTTAGAAAAAAATATTTTTCAAAAATAGACTCATAATACACAAAAATATTTACAATTTGAAAGTATTAAATCATGATATCGATTCATAGAATTGTTCTACAAAATACGATTAAAATAAAAATGCTGATAAGATAAGTGATTCATTAAAAAATTCTTATGGAAGATAATTGGAAATTGCTTGTCGGAATTCTCAAGGAAAGTGGAAAAGTATTGGATAATTTTATTGTTAAAAATGTTAATCGGAATAGCTTTCAGCAAAAAACGTATGTGATCGATATAAGCATGTGATCGAATCCCTATGTTGGATTTTTCATTGTCACAACATACAAGATTTCTCGACATTGTAAGACTTATGAAACGTTGTTACGAAACAAGACCAGGAACACAAGATATTCGCAAGTACAGTATAAAATCTTAAAAAGAGTTTTTTCCGCCGACATCAGTTAAGTCCTTTACTAGAAATACAACTGCGGCCTGTCAGATTGTGTGATGTATTAAGCATCACCTATTATTTCATCCGTGGGCTTTGAGGGCTTGGTAATGGAAGTCGCGACCTTACATATCTCTTTCAACACGCAAGGCCCCTCCCAAATAATATGAGAACTGACGCCTCAATGCATCCTCCAATTGGTCTCCCCATTTCCTACGCTTGACAAGCAACCAATTTTAGGCGCTTCCCCAGCTAGAAGCCAGCAGCTCTGAAGCAAAGAAAACTGCCTAAATGCCGTGGCTCCTATCGCACTTCTCACTATTTACAGGGCGTTTGAAATTCTATGACTGTGTCTTTGAGACCTACAAATGACACTGTTCATTAGGGCGTATAGACCTTTTGGGATGACATCTTGATTAACGGTACAACGAGGCAGCATGTATTCTCCTGGGAACTTAAGGTAGGTGGAAACTGACATCTCGGTTAGGGGCTATCAGTATTGAGTTTGGTCAGGTGAAACATTTATTCCTCCCTTTGGGATAGGAACTAAACACTCTTTAATTTCCCCAGAGTAAAGAACTACCACCTCGACGAAATCGGAACTAATAAACTGAGGTTTATTCACATAAATTCGGGAGTACAGGAACCCTGCCTATCTCTTCACTATCCCATCTCTTGTCCGCAGCACTAACGCGGGAGTATAGCCACGAACTGCAAGCGACTGTTTGCAGTTCTTGCTCTTAGTTGGATCAAAACCCGAGCATCACCCTATTAGTCTTCATTATGATTTCAGTAGCATTGCTTAATGGCCGAACTTGGAAGGAAAGCTGATGAAAAAAGTAAATGATAATGGGGTAAATAATAAAGCAGTGATTGAATGCTGGGGATACTGAACGCAGGGGGTACGGACAAATCACGAAAATATCTGCCATGAAAGCGATTTGTACACCATATATTTTAAATGGATCAATCTGAAAACTTCACGTGGATCGACCTATGAGAGAAAAGTGAGCGGTTTGACCTGGTCACTATACGACGAACCGCTTTCTTTTGAAGAACGGTTCCAGAGGTTTAGCAAACGAGCGCAATGCGAATTTAGGAATACCATAAGTGACTTCGCAAATGTGTGCGTGCGCTAAATGGCCACAATGGTTTGTCAAAAGGAAGCGTGTAAATTGCGTCTACTGCTACAGCCACACTATAGCCGAAATGTCGGTCTTTCGTGACAGGACGACTGCAAGCAAAATCCCGAAATTATCCGAATGTTTTTATAATTCCACAGCTCAATGTTTGAAGCTTATACAAGAAGCACATTCTGATTCATTTACATGTATTGCAAATTGCCTTGACTCTCCAACTGATTTCGGACGAATGGAACATAGAGAACGAAACGAAACAGATCTTCGGCCTAGAGCCAATTTTTTGGACGCCATCGGAAGAGGGCCTTCCGGTTTATTATCATTTAACATCACAACTCCAGCATATCGGACAAACACACCCGACGGCCGACCGAAATTTCGGTCAAAATCGGTTCCACACGACCGCCGTCTAAGTGTCACTTTCAGGGCCTTTCAATTCCCAAATAACTTGATGGAGGCCATTACAGAGGCGCATTTCCCTTTAGCTCCACCTAGCAAGAATTAAAATACGAATTGCTGCCAAATATATTTAAAACGTGCGTGTTCGCGGAACGCAAGCAGGCATGAATGTTACTAAAGATATGCGCCGATGTTCGCGCTTTCTTCAGCGGTTTCTTTCATGTATATACGAGTATTATGAATAATTTAACCTATTGAAGCTGCGAACATAGATTAAGTGTTTAAGAAATTGAGCCGAAGAACTGCTATATGTCTTTGTAGGTCTATTTCATAAGAGGAGATTCTGAAAACGACAAGTAATAAGACCGTTAGCACACCTTTGCGTAAGAATAATTAAAATTTCAAGAAAATGTCAATATCCCTATGTTTGAGTGAGAGAAAATGCTTGAAGTTTCGTGACAAGTTAAAATTAAGAATTAACGAAAACATTTGGGAGGGGAAATTCCCCTCATTTCCCTCCCGTAGATCCGCGCCTGGCCAAGATATTCAATTGAATTTGATGCCTTATGTCACGTGAGGTGACTCAGGCCATCATGCCCGCTCTTCCGCCTGACCACGTAAATTTCGCTACCCTCCTTTGACCGACTAGCAGAGAAAGGAGGTATCACTCAGGCGACGAAACAGGCGATTTTGAATTTAGCTCATTTAGGCGTGAGGATTAGCTCAGAAGCTCTTCATTTGGGCTTGAGGCTCTTTAGCATGCAGTGCATCTATTAACATGGGGCAGCCGGCTTTACTTCCCCTCCGAAGGAAGGCATACAAAGGATTTTTTTGCCCTTTAAAAATCCACGACTACGATGGTATTTGAACCCGCGTACTTCGATGTAATCGTCTGATACGATACAATGGTGAACGCTAACCGTTACACCATCGCCGCCGCAGATACGAGCGCCTTCTGTGGTAGCACCCTCCAATTATTATCTATTGGAGAGTTGAAAGACGCTGGTCAGCATCCCTGCGAGGGGAGGCCACGCACCTGCAGGCGTCGGGGGAGGCGCGGGCGAAGGCTCGCACCACGCCGGCGCTGGCGGCCGCTTTGAGGGCGTGCGCCACCAGCGCCGGGTCGGCGGCGGCGCCGCGGCGCAGCAGCTCCTCCACCGCGGCCTCGTGGCCGCCGCGCGACGCTGCCTCCAGCGCGGACTCCAGGCGGCGGTTGCACGCCCCGGCCGCCGCGCCGCGCCGCAGCAGCCACGTCACCAGCTCCCAGTGCCCGCCCTGGCAAACACGGAACCGCACTCCTGGTATTCACGCCACCAACTCACAATGCCCGCACTGCCAACTAATAGAACCAGAGAAATTCATACAATTTTCCTGTCCAGCTCCCAATGCCCGCCCTGGCAAACATGAAACCACTGTAATCAACACACACCTACTGGTAGTTTCACCACCAGCGCCAGGCGTCCGCTCTGCCAACGAATACAACCATAGAAATTCAGTCCTCTTGTCCAGCTCCTAATGCCCGCCCTGGCAAACAGCGGAACCACTCTCATCAACACAGGCCTTCTGGTAGTTTCGCCACCAGCGCTCAAAACCCGCTCTGCCAACCAACAGAACCAATGAAATTCATACAGTCCTACTGTCCAGCTCCCAATGCCCGCCCTGGCAAACAGCGGAACCACTCTCATCAACACAGGCCTCCAGCAAGTTTCGCCACCAGCGCCCAAAACCCGCTCTGCCAACCAACAGAACCAATGAAATTCATACAGTCTTACTGTCCAGCTCCCAATGCCCGCCCTGGCAAACACGGAACCACTGTAATCAACACAGGCCTCCTGGTAGTTTCGCCTCCAGCGCCCAGTGCCCGCTCTACCAACGAAAACAACCAAAGAAATTCATTCAGTCCTCCTGTCCAGCTCCAAATGCCCGCCCTGGCAAACAGCGGAACCACTCTAATCAATACAGGCCTCCTGGTAGTTCCGCCACCAGCGCCCAGTGCTCGCTCTGCCAACCAACTGAACCAATGAAATTCATACAGTCCTCCTGTCAGCCATACCACCAGCATCCAATGCCCCTGAGAGCCATCAGAACTACTGAAATGGACAATTCTCTCGTGGCAGTCGTACCATTAGCACCTAATACCCACGCTGCCAATGAGAACCATTGAAATGAGCACAGCTTTCTTTGGCAGTTACGTACTCAATGCCCGTTCGGCCAACCAACAGAGCTATTAAAATGGACACAGCCCTCCTGGCAGACACGCCTCCAGCGCGGAATACCCGCACTGCCAATCTTTAGAATCTCTGTAATGGGTTGGAGACAATCCATCAGCGGCGAATGCCCCAATACTTACAGATTAAGCCCAATTAAGACGGAAGCACCCAATGCCCTCCCGTTAGACCAACAGAATCGTGCAATTGAGACTACCCTTACGGCGAGCAACTGAACCACTGCAATGGACTGCAATGGACCTCACTGGAGACAAGACACCAGCATCAAATGTCCCTATACTAACAGGTCTATTTACCAGGGAAGCACCCTACATCAGAGTTCACTCTGCGTAGATCATTCACATCGGGCAATCGTGAACATCGCCAAGGTAACACCCGCACCACTCTGCTTTTAATCGTTATCTCAGGCTCTGTGGCACAATTGTTCGGCCGCGACTATTCCAATATGTTGTTTGTTTTTGGAGTGAGCGGTCTGCATTCAAAGAGTGGCTTGCTTTCTACATAGAACAATTGCAATTGACACATATCGGTTAGCAGCCAAGACTTGGTGCTCTGTTAGTGAGCGCAGATGTAAGTAGTGGCTTACCTTGGCAGCGTGCAGCAATGCCGTGTCTCCGTCATCGTCAGCAGCGTCCACCGCCACGCCCCCTTGCAGCAGCCGCTCCACGGTACTCAAGTCGCCCTCCTGCGCCGCTTTCAGCAACGGCGGAACCTCTGTTTCAGAACGGACGCGAAATCAAGCTTGTTGCCGACACGTGTAGTGAACTGTATAAATAACGTTTGGGTAAAGGCTCTCCGTCTAAATACATTTCTCGGTTTGTATCGTCTAACAGAACAAATGCTCTAATAGTCTTACGTATCTGGAAAATAAATAAAGATTTTACTGTATATTTTTTTAAATATTTATTTTCTACCTGTTCAATCGTACAGTTTTTCAGGGATTTAAATTTAATTGACAATATTTACATAGGCAAGATGCTAGCATTAAATCTGCAGGTAAATAATGTTGTCCCAAACTTATAAGAATTAAAGTTAATTGTAGTATGTAAATAAATAGCAAACAATTTAAATAGGAATGATTTTAAAAGTCGAGGAAATTATTATTTGAGGTGGGGAGTATGGAAAAATCTTTAAGGAATAATAAAATAATAGTATCTTTTTATAAGCCGAACACTCAATCATTCTTCTGAGAATGTTTTGAAATCGGTGGTCTCCCTTGCTTCATAATTTAACAAAAGGGAGACAACTCAATGATTTGGGAGTAAAGAATATATAGTTTTCACACGTTGTTTTCACGATTCCAATTTCGTCTCTATAGGGAATATTTTCAAAATTAATGCAAAGCATTTGACTAGAAGGCGTATGCGTGTGTTCAAAGTCATTGAAAGGATGTAAACAGACAGCCCATGCATAACGACTATCAAAAGGCCCGCGTTACTTAATCACGCTTTTAATTAAACCGGCAATATACTAAATGTTAATCACATCATTACGCTTGCAAATAAAGTATTAAGTGTTCTTCTATGGCGTTCTAGCTACAGAATAAAAGAAAATAAAACAGCTGTAGCACAAGTCAGCCAGCGCTTGTGAAGTGAAAGTGAATCGTTTATGCTTGTCAATCATCGACCATGCCTTCCAATTTGGATTGGCATCAATGCGCGACAAAAAATCAATTTCCGTGTCTATGGCGCCTGGTAGGCACGCTTGGCGGCTCGGGCAATTGGCAGTGAGGGGAGGGGCGTCGACATGTGCTTCCCCCACGAGAGGGGGAAATGGATATTCCGGAACCTTCCGCTCCCACGCGACAAACCTTTTAATGAGCCTAATGCTACTTTGTAATGCGCGCGAGCCAAATGGAGCATAGTTATGCAGTGTTTCTGCACTTTCAAGCTATTCCTAATTAGTGTTCATCTGCGTATCAACAGGGTTGCACAAATATTTTTCATTTCACGTTCCTAAACAGTGACAGTGTGGAAAAAAATCGCGCCTAGTTCGGCAAGTTCTTATGTACATCGGTAAAAAGTGAACGTTATGCCAATGTCAGCGTTTATCGCGGCTTCCAGAAAACAGCAAAAGAATGATGATATTTATAATTGTGATGAATATTGATGTTATCAATGTCTGTATCTAGGTCTATTTATGTTCTTATGGTGTTAATAAGTTCGGTAAAAAAATTGTTGTTTATCTGTGTGAACAAAATAAAAGATTATAAACCAAGGCTTGCAACTAGTGTAGTAATAAGCCTCAGACGGGGGAAGAGAAAGGCGTCTGTAGACAAGGAAATGTGAAACAGACACGCTTATCCGCACACACATCAATAGCTTAGCGCACAAACATTGGATGGCCACTCATGGGCATGATTGAGTTAAATCATTTTCACAGTCTTTCGTTGATAACTACTTGGTGTACAAAGCTTGAAAGTCCTTAAAAGCGGATAATTTTTTCTAGAAATTAAACACTGTTTTTTCCGTAATCAACTGTACCTTTACTGTGACCACTTCTCTATGACGAGAAAAAACGATGTTCATTTCTCATCAGGCACAGATCTACTGATAACTTCATAAAACGCGCGTCTCATGACAAGTGTCAGAACTTAACAAAAGGGTTCGCTAAAATCGGAAACAGGCTAAACGATCTCTTGCCCTAGGGAACGCCAGATTTTTGTTACGAGGCGAGCGACAGGAACAGTCGTGGACATGAGTGACGTGAGGTTAACAGTGCAGTCTATACGGGCGACTTCTCGACGCTATAGAAACTCATCGTAGGAACTCAGAAGAGTTTCTTATTTTTTTTCTATTAATTGATTTGATTCTTCGCCATTACATTGGTTTATTTCATATCTCTCTTTACCTTATTTAATTGGGAGAGTAAAGAAAGGAAATTTCGGATACGCGAGCAAACACGAAGCAGTGAGCTAAACTGCAGCGTATTTCCAGCAGCTTGAGTACAGGCAACCGACGTCGAAGCGAGTTGGAGGTCACGGGGCAAACGCGAGAACGGCGACGTACCTGGGTGATTGAATACATCCCACTTCTCTTCATGCTGTGATTATATTCAAGTAAGAATTATTCCAATGTTATTATTATTATTATTATTGTTATTATTATTGTTATTATTATTGTTATTATTATTATTGTTATTATTATTATTGTTATTATTATTATTGTTATTATTATTATTATTATTATTGTTATTAGAACTCGAGTAAAATAAATCTAACGTAGTAAAAATATCAAAGAAGAATCGTAACTGATTAAAAAGTTTTTTCAAATTAATTCCGAAAATCAATATTTCTATTCGGAAATCGTACTCAGTTATTGGAAGTTGTTATATGTAAATACTTACTGATTCACGGATATGTGTATAAACAGAATTAGGAGGTGCTACACAAACTAAAATACTTGTTACTTATGAAAGTTGTAGTAATTGTGTGGATCACCAAAGAAATGATTAATTGTGACTTATGGAGAGAGAGCATCCATCATAATCTTGGTTTTAGAATTTCAAGGTTTCAATTTAAAAGAGTAAATATCTTCAGAAATTATTTAAATCTATCAAAATATTTAACTTTGTTTTATAATTGGAATTAAAGAAGGAACGATATGTGATTTGTGTAAGAGTAATTGGAAGTGTATATATTAGATATGTAAGAATTGTTCTTTTCAGGAAAAAATTTCAATTGAATGATTTTCTTTTGCATATTCTTTTGTGAATGTAAGTGGAGTTCAGTGAGATTATAGTAGATTTTGTGAAAATAATTGGGTTTAATTTGAATGACATTGGTGTTCAGAGTATAGAGTAGAGAGTTCCGAGTACAGAGAACCCATATCCCTGAGCCACATAAAATTATAATTTTATTTCGCTAATTGTCACAACCGACTAAACTAATTTATTGTAGGGTGGATTTAACCTCCCATCCCGACTCAATCGGGTCATTTAAAAAGTCAAAGCTTGCAGTAAACTATGAACAAGTAAGCCATCAAATTATTTTCGCGCCGTTTGCAAATACCGCTGTACCTACGACCTCTGGCCGATGTGCTCAATTGGAGACGACGTGTGCGCAAAGGAGCCGCTGGAACAGTCGCCCCACGTTATTGCTGGCGCCTGTGCCTCTCCCCAGCGGCTGCGAAGGGCGAGACACGAAGGGATGCTTGTTATCGCCGCGCGAAGCCAGATCACGTACTGTGCCGCTCCATCGTTCGCACGCGGACAGGGACCTCAGCGCCACCAGAGGACAAGTGTGTTGTTTCAGCACATGCGACGCGCTGTTCAGAGACTAGTGTTTCTCCTTTGTAGAGTCACTTAGATATCGGATGGTGGATCAATGCTTCCACTCTCTCCCGTAGCAGTTCTACCTCTGTCCTTTCTTCAAGTGTTATCTTTATGTCTTCCATTTTTCGTTCTAAGAGTTTAAATAAGCGTAATAAAAATATTTGAAACAATGCCGGCGTGTTTCATAATTAAAGTGACCAGGTAATTATTATATATCTATCTATTAATTATTAATAGACATTTTAACTTTTTATTTGCACTTGATTTATTTCAAAATAGATGTTACTACAATAAGTTTGAAACGTAACAACTCAAAATAATGATTTAGCTTTCTTCAAAATAGTATATCACATTTTGTATAACAAAGTTCGTATTTTACGAATTCTATCACACTTACCTTTTTAAAGATGAACAAAAAAATATCCTAATACTTGCAAAAACACATTTTATTAGTAGTCCCGGTGTTCTGCTTCAAGTGGTAAATGTATCAAACAACACAAAATCCTCGTTTGTAGGCCGAAACATTAGAAAATCAGCGAACAGAAGTCGGAACCAGGTATATCGCAACTGTAACTAATTGAGAATGTCTAGTCCTTTTATGTGAGACGTGTGTCGGACTCAAAGATAAGACATTTTATCAATAAAGTAAAAATTGCTGTGGCTGCATCATCTCAAGGAAGACAAGATAATACGACCATTCTTAGAATATTCGAACATTGATACGAGATAAAAGAAATCTTGAAAACACGCTAGCAACAAGATTAATCAAGCCTTTTCCGACGTGACTTCTCTAATAAGCAAGGTTATTGTTTGTTGATACGATGCAGACAGCTTGGCAGCAAAATTGTCACAAGACAATATATATTGAATATAATCTCAATAATCAATTAGCAAAGTTTTCCTATTGTATAGATGACACAATGTAGCCTGCGAGTGACGTTTCACACGGACGCTAGACTGTTTTTGCCGGAATGACCCGAGGATGAAAACAAAAAACGACGTGAAAAAAATAATAATTTAAGAAGGGTAAACTGTTGGATATTCATATTAATTAAAGAAATAAGTATTTAGTAACGTTTCCTAATATTCTAACATTGCACATTGCCTTCATCTACTTTCCAATGTATTAATGCTATAAAATTCAGTACTAAAATATTATAAGACAGTCTGTTCGACGCCTTGAACTCTATAATTTCCTTTATATTAGACAGAAAAACCCTGGAAGAGACCAAGCCATGTGTGTAGCCCGCGTGCGTGCTTTGAAGAGGCAAGTGTTCACTGGAGCCTGTTGTTGCTGCTGCAGTCCCAGCTGTTCTATCTTCTCTGAAAACGAGGTGCATTCAGAATAAAAGTCGTCAATAAAAAGAATACACCGTTTCACGAAAAAAATTGTAGCAGTGTTGTCCACGTGTGGTCACAAACCATAACCATAAATATGAGATTTGTCATACTGTGAGAAATCGTTTGTATCCTTGTATTGTAAACTCATCTGACTGGGGTAAGGGGTAAGTACTAGTGTTTGACAGCTACCTGCAACTCTGCGTCACTATGATACGCGTAATTGAAGCCGAACATGAATTTCATGAGGTGTAATAAAAGATGAAAATTGCTAAGGGGTGCGGCCCGATCGACAAGATGGATGATCCCAGCTGAACTGTTGCAAATGTGTTGTGAACAGAGTCGTGTATATTTTTTGTATGGTCTAATATGCACACTTCACATTGTCGTACACATTGTTCGTGTGACAAACCCACGGAATGTATGTGTTGATCCTACGGTACGAAACATTTCTCAATTCTGGTGGAAATTATGTTGATAAGTAGTGTGAAATGTGCTGTACCTGCTAGAATAATGTTTTTTTCGTGAAATTGTGTTTTCTTGTGTTGACCTAGGGAAGCTTACTTTCTGGATGCGAATCGTATAATACGCTAAGGATAGATGACGGGTTTGGTCAACTTATAAGAAACCATCAGAACAAAAGGTGGTACTACTTGATAGAAAATTATTCCCCAATTCTGCATCGAACAGATTTGACGGAAAAGGTGAAGTTTGCAGATTAGATCATAAAGACAGATGACTGCAACATATTTTATAATCACATCTATCTCGGAAACGCGTCTGAGGCCCTTAAAACTAGGTTTAAGGGTCCCGAAGGTTCAAGAGTTCTGTGAGGATAGGTGAATTCAATGGAGGTACGCATTTGGGGGAACATGTGGGGAAATGGGGACAGTCAGAGGGCAGGCTAGACCCGTAATATGTTTCTTAAGCAGTATTCTTGAAAATAATATATTTTTAGCTCCCTATGTCATAACCTTCAAACCCTTTTTTCTACTTTAGATCGGTATGATGCAGAACTGTGGAGTAATATCTTATCCAGCAGTAGCAGATACCTTGTAACAAAACAGCGTCTATCCTTAGAATTTTATTTTTGGAGATTTCATTAGTTAGGATTCTTATTTAATGAAAGGATTTCTCCGAATCTTAAAAACTCCATCTCAAGTATTTTATTATTATTATTATTATTATTATTATTATTATTATTATTATTATTATTATTAGCCAGTTATAGTCTTCACATGAAAATAATCATTAGGACTGAAGATATTTAATAATAATTCTTTCAAATTATTTTTACAAACGTTCGATGGAGAATATTCAACACAAGTTGATACTAATTTACAAAAGTACATACTCAATGCATCAGACACGACCTAAAGGGGATAGAAGTCCGGTTTTATTGACATTGAGAATTAAGTTTCTTCGGTTTTCTCAGAACGTTTCTATTTCGAGACACCTAGACGTCTCTCTGCCTAAGTGTCTTTAACCTTGGCCCAAATACAGCCACTACGGTTCTTTTCGTATCTCTCACCTCTTAACGTAAATGTGGAGGGATAAAAGAGTGTTGTCCAAGACTTTTGCATGCAATATTTTGTTTTAATACTTTTCCTACATTCAATGCATATTTTAATCTTAAAACGTATATGTTTCTATTTTCTAACACTTAACCTACGTAACACACGGTATTTCCATTTTATTTATTTCACAACAATAAGAGAGTGGCTATAAGCACTTCTTAATATTTCTTGGATCGTTTTTATTATGTAGCTAAAATATTGATATTGTTTCTCGTATTTGTAACTAGATTCCTTTTTGTTGACGTCGATTCTAGTCAGTTCTTAAAAATACTCAAATTTCATGACTTATAGAAAATGTTAATTAACTATTAATTAGTAGAATACTCTGTACAAAAACAAAGATTTGTTCCAGAATTCGATCATATATTGTGTAAATTAATAGCATTCTAACTTAAATTCACAAACTGCTATATGGCACATTAATATACCGAATAACCTCCTTAGTGTTTGTTTAATTCAACAGAAATACAAAATCGTTCTCGCACATATCTAAGAGCATTACGCTACCTATAGCAGCAGCTCGGAGTAAGATAGCACTTAACATTTACGACATCGTCATGCAAATACGAGTTGCTCTTCAAAATAGTACATTTACCGCAGTTTAGAAATTAGCGTTTGTTTGTAAATTAGCGTAACTGCTGTGCCCAGCGTACGCCGGCGCCCTTGAAGGGTTTTAACTGCCCCGGGGAGATGAAGGCCCCGCGCAGCGTCGCAGTTCCGCAGCGCGCGTGCAGTTCTGGGAGTGGAGGGCACCGGGTAACAAAGTTACGCCACTTGATCGTGCGGCCAGGGAGCCGGGAGTCGCAAAGCCTTGGGAGGCGCAGCCTGGCTGCCTTCGGGGGGGGGAGGAGGAGATTCACAATGGGACGCATTCGCCTGCGGGCTTCACAACTCGCGGATTTTTAAACGCCTTTGGGTGATTTCTGGGTGCATCGTTTACTTTGGTCATGAGAACCGTTCGAGTATTGTGTGATGTAGCCTGGGGGGGGGGGGGTTCCTCCCCCTGCTGAAACGTGAATTCCGCCGCCGACCGACTCACCTAGCCGTGCGTGGTTTCCCACCTCAAGGTCTCTTCCAGAGAGGCACCACGCCAGCCGGAATGCCCTCTGGGCTCCCGACTGGTCTCCCGATATTTGCGGTAGTGCTGTGCGTCTAAGTGATCCTGTTCCGAGAGAACAGGGATGAGAAAGAAACAACATCGCGAGCGGTTAGTGGACCTTTTTTGTTAGGGTACTGCTCCGGCATTCGCCTGGTATTTATCGGACAGATCGCGGAAATCTACTGATGAGAGCAGCCGGCCGATATAATACTCCTCCAGGCACTGGGTGAATTTGACCTAGATAGGGTCGGGCAACCAATTTCTATTCACAATACAAAATATAAAATTATGTAGAAAATTGGCCGCCATTGTGAATGTAAATTGTTTGTTGTAACCCCCAGGAAGCCGAAAAATTGGCAATTAAAACAAATTGTTTTCTCTAACCTAAACACAATAGGAACCTTCCCACTAAATTCCAGTTAAGAACATTAGGATGCTTATAAATAGTGAGCTTTTAAGAAAAAAAATGATCTGACGAAAATTAAAATAAATATTTAGTGTTTTAATATTAGATTACGTATATAAGTAATTGTCAAGTACATAAAGACTTAATTGTTTGAATAATTGTAAATATTGTGCAGGAATCGTGGGCTGTTGTTTTTTCAGCTGTGCTCTGACATTTGGAGCTTTTTAAACAGTGGTTCTCAACTTTTTCTGCTAGACCTAACGCTTTGATGATATTAAATTGTACACTTCATATAAAAATATTTAAAATGAACAAAAAAGGCATTACTATTCCAGGCAATTGCAAAATTTGACAACATAAAACACAACAACCGACCCACAATTATTTTATGTTTCCCTATTACTTACATTGCTTTTTGTCATAAAAATGGCTGACTTCATCCATTGCAATTTGCAACCGCGCTGATGCACACTAGTGTAGTCGTAGGTTTATGCATGCAAGCATGGCTGTGAATGTATATTTTTAGGAATCGTTTAAATTGAATTGAATTAATGCCGTATTTACTTGGCGAGACTCAAGCCATGAGTCCTGCTCTTCCGTTGACCATGCAAATATTGCTACTCTCCTTTCACCAACTTGCAGAAAAAACAGGTATTTCTTGGGCGACGAAACAGGAGATTTTAATTTAACTCAGAGGCTGAGTTTAGGATTGAGGATCTTTTACATGCAGTAAATCTACTATCATGGGACAGCCGGATTTACTTCCCCACCGAAGGAAGGCGCACGAAGGATTTTTTGCCCTTAAAAATGCAGGGCTTCGTTCGGATTGAACCCGGGAACTTGGGTATAACAGTCAAATACGCTAAACGTTACACCATCGCCGCTGCCGCCTCTGTCATTTGATTGGTTTAATGTTAAGATTTTATATTTCTAGAAACTGTATTTGGTAATAACATATAATGACACAGTTTTTCCTACTAGTCGTGTATGAAGCAATTTTCAAACAGCAGAGTGTTATTACGCTCCTCTTCAAGAAATTCTTATCAACGATGAAAGAAAGATTACGCAGTTCTTCCTATCTTTGACGGGTTTCTGCGCCTCAAGAAGGCGTCTGGAATCTCTTGCGAATGAGCACGCACGTATTTCGAAACATTCCATGTTGTTGCCCTGCTTATCTGATTCTAAACGACTACGCCAGATTTATACATTTATCAGGAAGTCCTGAAAATGCCAATACAAAGTAATAAGTTTCGTATTAAGTGTCATTTTAACTATTCTTTCTGTACATGATCGCGGAAATAAAAGAGAAACATATTAAAATTGGGAAAGCAGTCCTTTTTTTACCCTAATTCAATTTCAAGTTTAAATGTAGTACATAAATATCTCACTTATTTGATGGGCGTGGCTAAACAGAACCAAACACAATGAAGCGTTTTATTCGAGAAATCTGATCTCGGTGTCTATATTTCTTAGTGGACTTTTTCATTGTGAGATATGTCAGGGCGTTCGTATTCAAAGACACGGAGAGCGTTGTTCTATTTTTTCCCCCTTCATGTCACGTGTCGCCTAGAAACAGTTTTGAGCTGCAAATCCCATGCCGCGTCGTGTCCCGCCCACCTCCGAACAGCATTCCACATGTACTGCGTGGCTGTACCGTCTCCGCGCTTCCACCCTCAGACTTTGCTTCCGCTCCCATCTTCTCACCTCACCCCACCGCACGCCCGTGGACAGTGGCCCACTCGACGAAACCCTCGTGTAAACATTCTCGGTTCAGGAGAATGGGTTGTTATTGTGACGTGGTCCATTACAGTTCAGCACCGCATCACGGCGCGATATGTATTGTTCGGCTTGCGAGTTTCAGCGGATTTAGTTTGTTTCAATGCCTCACTTAAATTGATTAAGGAAATTGATACAAATCTTGTCCACAAGTACACTATGTGATCAAAAGAATCCAGACACGTCCAAAATGGTGTTATGGTGTGGTTGTGTTTTTCATGGAGGGGGCTTGCACCCCTTATTGTTTCGTGTGGCAGTATCTCGTTGCTGTTTTAAACAATTTTTGCTTCCCACTGTTGAAGAGCAATTCGGGGATGGCGATTGTATCTATCAATATGATCGAACAACTGTTCATACTGCACGGCCTGTTGCGGAGTGGTTACAGAACGATAAAATCCCTGTAATGGACTGTCCTGCACAGAGTCCTGACTTGAATCCTATCAAACACCTTTCAGATGTTTTAGAACGCCGAATTCGTGACAGGCCTCACCGATCTAAATCGATACCACTCCTCAGTGCAGTGCTCCGTGAGGAATGGGCTGCCATTCTCCAAGAAATATTCCAGCACCTGATTGAAAGTATGTCCGCGAGAGCGGAAGCTGACATTAAGGCCGAGGGTGGAGTGCGCTGTCCTATAGTCGGTAATGAGCATGGGACACTGCTAGGCAGGATTACAACTTGCAACTCCAAGTACTGCGCTTCCTTCAGCAATATTCTTTCTTCTGCAGTCATTTGGATCAGTGACAGACTTTGCAGTTGATACGTAACAATTTCACAGTTATTCTAGCACTTCTCAACAAAGTATCAACGTATAAGAATATCAAATGTTAAGTATAATATTCCAAAAACATTACCTTTTTGTGAATGTGGAGCTAAAGAAATGTCTGTTGGTTGAAGGTCACAGATAACTGCGCGAATCTTTGAGATGCGGAATTCCAGAAAATACGAGTTAGTGTTGAAATCCCGAGTTGGTTTTCCAGATGGAATAAATGTGAATAGTTCAAGAAATTTGAGTAAACTGCAGAGTCACCTGTCACAGGTAGTAAAATGTAATTTCTGCTTACGACAGTTTTAATTCAGATATGACATCCTCAAGAAACTTCCATAAGAACAGTTATCACATTCAAGCAACAACGGTATTACACTGAATGTATTCTTCAAAGGTAATTTCATGAAATCTTTCTTCGCGGTCAAGCGAGTTCGAATAAAAGCAACATAATCCCTTTCCTCTCCCATCTTATTTGCATCATTATTTACGCTATCAGGCCACGCTTCTATTCATCGCTATCTCCCCTCACATCACCATCATTCATTGGTCAGTAGATCATATCCAGTGCGGCAGATCAATGAGCCAAAACGTTTGGTGTGCAAGTGCCGAGAGCGTAGCGTGACGTGGCGTGATGGGGTATGGCTTTGCGTGATGGGGCGGGTGTGGCGTGATGGGATGCGGCGTGTTGTAATTTGCTGTGACGTGACATGGCGTGACGTTGCAAGGTGCGATGTAGCGTGATGTGGCGTGTCGTAGGCTGGTGGGGCGTGGCTTGGCGGGGAGAGGAAGATCAGGGCAAAGCTGGATAAGAGGTACATTGTAGATACAACTCTTCCTATCTAATTGATAATTGTAATAAATAAACTGCCGAGTGACGCGAGGAACTTCTGGCAGTAATAATAACGATAGTAGTAATATGTTCAATAATAGTAATAATAACAGTGAAAAAAAAATTCTTACATTCTGCAAAAAAAGGAAGTGTTGAACGATTTACTCACCGTGACGCAAAATAAAATATTAAAGTTCTTTTTCTCCTCCTTCTTCTTTTTCTCCTTCTCCTTCTTCTCCTTCTTCTCCTTCTCCTTCTTCTCCTTCTCCTTCTTATTCTTCTCCTTCTTCTTATTCGTCTCCTTCTTCTTATTCTTCTCCTTCTTCTTATTCTTCTCCTTCTTCTTATTCTTCTCCTTCTTCTTATTCTTCTCCTTCTTCTTATTCTTCTTCTTCTTATTCTTATTCTTCTCCTTCTCATTCTTATTCTTCTCCTTCTCATTCTTATTCTTCTCCTTCTCATTCTTATTCTTATTCTTATTCTTCTCCTTCTTCTTCTTTAGTACCACATTACACACAACTACAGTAGTAATAATTATAGTAAAATAATAATACGAGAACTAAAAGTAATAAATATACCCGACGTTTTGCCAAAACGACCCACTGTGCAACTCTGCCATCGTCACCGTTGCCTTCACTGCCCGTCCTTCGTCTCCTCTTGTCTCCTTCGGCTTCCAACGCATCGTCTGTCGCCAGGCTGCCTCTGGTTTTAAAGATGATATGCCGCTTCCCTGGCGGGGGCGATGGAGACTTCTGCCGTTCGTGTGCACCGCCATTAAGGAAATTCAGCACAACGGTTGCAAGAAGTCTGGCATCGACAAGTTAATTATCAGTTTTCTGTGACAAAAATTATTTTCTTTTTTTCGCAAAGAGAGACTAAATAATGGTATTTCTGCCAGAGTTCAGTAATAGCTTCTGAATGTAAATTTTGAGAGAAAGCCCATACAATGAAATTTATATTTTCTTAATGGACTACGAAAAATGAAATGTGCGCTTTATGTTGCACAGTTACCTATAACAATGAGCAAAAAGGAAGTAAGATGAAGTGTGCGCGGGAGGTAAACAGTTTCCATTGAGATTCATTTCGTGTGCGTGTGTCCCAACGTACGAATCCAAAGTACATGTTTCTACATTAAGTCTTGCACCATTTATCTTCCAGTTTAAAATAACGACATGATTACTCTAAACAATTAAGCTTTTGATCATATGTAAATGGTTTGCAATTAATGAATTTTTTAAATGTTCAAGCTCGGTTCTGCAGGCTACATAAACATTATATTTATAATTTCCCAGGAATGTACAAGAATACTGGAACAAATGTCGCATTATGTTCGTCAAAAATCTCTTTTTTTATATATAGATAGCTCGAGAAGTTATTTTTCTGAGAAATTCCTATTTTCTTACCAAGCAAAGCGTCTGATTAAGAAATATTGATTGTCAGATGTTCAAAATTGTCTTAAAAATAAATTTCAAATACTGTTTTGATTTAATACTATTCACTTTAAAATGTAAATTAGTTCACTTTTTTGACTTTTGTAATGCAGCGCATTAGCGGGATCTAGAATCCTGGCTCGACAGTATTGTATTGAAACCGCGTGTGGGATTAATATTAACGACTGCGCAGCGGCGAGGGAATTCCTCCTTTTGTAGAGGGAGCAGCGCAACCGAAATTTCGGACATCCGCTGCCTTGCAAATGGGCCGCACACCCGATCGAAGCGAGTGCGGTGGCTGGGAGGGGCGGCTGGCGGCTGGGACTGCGGCTTGTGGCTGGGCGCGTGGGCACGGACGGGCGCGTGGGCGTGAGCGGAGGCTGGGGCCGATACGGGATCTAATGCGGGGGCGGGCATGGAGATGGGCACGGCGCGGGCTCGAGATGGGCGTGTTCGGGCGAGAGCGCGAGGGCGCGAGGGCGCGAGGGCGCGAGGGCGGTCGCTGGTGCGGCGCGAGAGTGGTCGTGATCGGCAGGGGGTTGTGATGGGTCCCGAGATAAGCGTGGTTGGCGTGGGCGTAGAGCGGGCGTGAGCGCAGGTGATAGGGTTTTTGATTGATTCTTTAGTAATTTCGTGCACGTCAAGTATTACAGTCCTTTATCCCCTAAGCGTAATGCATGTTTCTTGCTCGGGAGGTGGCGGTGATCTTTCTCCCGATGTATGCTGAGATCCGGTGCCGACCTTCCGTCGGATAGCTGGGTTTTCCCAACCAGGTCTCTCCCATCAGTAGGGCACCGCCCCAGCCGCGACAGGCCCTTAGCTCCTGACGAATCTCTTGGCATGTGTAGTAGTGCAGGATATGTTAGTGTAAGTGTGTATAAGGGGTGAGGATAGGACAAGGAAGAGGTAGGAAAGATCGCACGCGATCCGTGGCCCGTTTATTAACGTCTGGCATTTGCTTGGTGTTGATCGGAGAAATCACTGAAAAATACCGATCAGATCATCCGGCCGCTAGAATTCTCCTCCAGACAGCGACTGAACTCGACCTAGCAAGTGCTGGTGATTGTGGATGTGGGTTGGATGCAGGGACGGGGCTGGAACTGGTACGGAGGCGAGTGCGGGGGAGGTGTGGATAAGGGTGTGGCGCTGGCTCGGGGTGGGCGTAGTCATAGTGGGAGGGCGGTGGTTGGCGTGAGTAGTGGTGGCGAGAAAGAGAAGCATCAGAGGTATCACTCCAAAGCCTCCAATTGCACCACTGATTGCACAGTAATATGCGTGAAATGAAGCCCTTCATTTTCAATAGACTCTTCATTTCATTAACATCTTAACGTATCCTAGATACCGGTGCACACGTGTGCAAACCTTCAAACGCCAAAACAGGCTCATTAGTATATTTTAATAAGCTACAAACAAAATCACAAGTGGTATCCAGTTTTATTGTATTAGTTGCTCAAGTTTTATCCAGATGTATTCAAAGATTATCGAAAAGGATTCCGCAATACCACCAAACATAATTTTCTTTTGTTTGTTGTTAAAAAAGATTTCTCGAAAACTGAGACATCATCAATGTGTATCAATCTGATTCGAGATTGAAAGGAACAACACATGGATTTTTTACGAGTTTTTAGAAGGCCGCAACTGGCTGACGGAACACCTTTACGTTATTCAGATTCTACGTACAAAAGCACGTAATTTAATAAACGTAAAAGCGCCACTAAACAGTGCCCTGGATAATGAACACCTTTTAATGTCTCCGCAAAGCCCTTGAACGGAAACAAAACGGAGGCGCTCTTTGGGAGCGTGTGAGAGCGCGCTCGTTGGCCGCTGGCTGCCTTTGACGTGGGAAGGAAGTGTGGCAACGCGTTCGCTGTAATAGCTGCTTGGCAATGCGAAACCTCATCGTGCACACGTCAACCAAACTGCGCGTGTGGGTACGCAGAACCAATAAATTCCAAATGGGTTTCAGTAACCTATAACTTTGGGCTAAAAAGGAAAAACAAAAACGAAAACAAAATTTAATCCCTGAGTATAGGAATATGAAACAGCAAATAGTACAAAGTACAATGTCAGTATAGTTTTGACGTTTTAAGATGTATCTGTTCCCTTAATTTATTAAGTTTACTGTTGCACTGACTTTTGATTTACGAATTAGTGGTTTTTGCTAAAAATGACTTACCCATTGGTGAGAACATTTTAAGAGAATAGAGATGTCAATGGCCAACATTTGACATAATAATCATATGCCCCATGTATTTGTATCAACAGCTCACTGCAAAAAAACTCACGCAATGCATGAACGTTATTTTACAATACAATGTTAAACTACATTAAACTATTAAAAATGGACAGGTTTAAGTGTCAAGTAAAATATTTTCTTCTGCATTACTGTTTCTATACAATTAGTCTCGATCGAGCATCAAAAAGGAAACTAATATTGATTTAACATTATTTATTGAGATAGTGACCATTTGTTCCCTATAATTCAGAAAGACTAATACTGTATTCCAGCATCTTTGTCTCGATCAAATTTTTGGTCCATTTTTCTCTGATACTTGGACCAAATGCTAAGATAGTCTCTTGTTTCGCTTCTGGAGGTAAACATGACTTTACTACTGCTGCACATGTTTTTGAGCACAGCGGGGAATGTAATTATTGAATCAATCGTTCTCCATGTTCTCTTGGCAGGAAGTCGATTCCATCACAAAGGATTTGATTAGGAATAAATCCAATGCTGCAGCCGATCGGCCCTGCAAATACTAGTACTTCAAGGAAGCGAATATTTTCTTACCAATTTTTGCCAAAGAGCTTGTTGCTACGTGTGTTCCTTAATCCACTTAATATGTGAGGTAGGGCAGACATCCCAGAACTCATTAACCGTGAAAATTGAACTTCCTCATAAACATCAAATGAAGGTTTGAGTGTTTTTTTTGACAAAACATATAAATAAAAACTAGTTCAGACGGCTCCTCTGTTCCCTTTTGATCTCCACGGCACAAAGAGGGTTCAATGAAACTGTAGCGACACCAGAGGCAGACGACAGAAACGTGGAGATTTTAATTTTATTATTTATATTTAACAGTTAATTAGTTCATAACTACTTTGTAGGGCTTAATTAACAATTCTTTGTCACAGAGAAAGACAGTTGAGAAATTGAAAGATGTCTATCGTGGGGGTTCGAGATTTCATTGTTCTAAAACTTCACGTGGAAACTAAAGAAAATGAAAAATGAGATTGATTTTGAAAATGTAGAAATATTTGAAATACTGCTTAAGTCTGTTGATCGAAAACACGATAAAGAAAAGACAAAATGCGGGAAAATAATTGCGAATAACATTGTAACATTGCGAATTATGTTGGGAAATTAGCTAAATAATACCCCTAAATGAGCAAAAGCATCTTGAAATATCTGCAATAGGATACTTGCACAATTATTGAATTCTCACAGTCTGAACATACTATGAGAAAGTTGAAATTCATTGATTAGTCAAAGAATATATACAGATCAAGTAGTATTGCTTTTTAGTGTTGTTGTTGAGCAATGAGAGCCAGATACTATCGTATAACATTGTAACTATCAACAAAGTAGTATTTTGGTTCGCAAACTGATGTACATAATATAACGCATATTGCAGAACGTTGCCAAAGAAAATATTGCGTGGAGTAAAGAAACCGCAGTGGGTTAGTAAGTAGAAAGATAAAGAGAAGAGTACAATGTACTGTAGCATCAAATTCATTGGTACCATAGTAAGGATTACGTTACAGAGATGAACTATCGCAGGACGACGGTGCTAACTGTTGTAGAAGGATGGGTTTTTGAATTTTGTGTTTTAGCCAACTGCACATCCCATTAAGGGCAAGGAACTCCTGCTCGCACAGGGAATTATTAACCCTTCTTTAACTTAATGAAGTGATAGGATGAAGATGAAGGGTGAAGGGACGATCACAAATTCATCCATGCCCGAGGCGGTATTCGAAACCTCGATCCTTCGATCCAAGATCGCCACCACACTATTGCTTTAGCGACCTCGGCTATCCGAACGATACAAGGAAATATTAGAGGTGCTTTAACTTCAAGTTGGCGCCTACGGTGGTGAGAAAAATACCGAAATGGTTTCCATAAGCTAAGTCACGCGTTCCATCCCACTGGGGGCGGTGGATTTTTGAAGAGCGAAAACTCCCAAGTGTCAGGGTGACGTTTGTGGTATTTCAAAACACCCTGGCAGGTGCTCGACAAAATTAAATCCCTCGGGTCATGTCGTGTCCTAACGAGGTCTGACGTTCACTCGAAAGATGTTTCGGATATTGTAAGCAGAAACCGAGCTCTGGAGGAGAAAGTGAAATTTACACGAGCTAAAATAAATGTGAAATGCCTGCTTCAAAGACCATCTAGAGCCACGTCGGGATCAAATATTTTTCCTGAAAAACAGATAGGCATATGGATAACTAAAGTATGCGTGGAATACGCTGTATTGATGGCAGTAATTAAATTAGTAGGCGTTAAAATATTTAAATTATGTTAGGCGTTTGCCAAAAACGACCCTGGTTAATTTCGCTAATTTGACTCCCTGCGTTGGGAAGTTTGAAGTCCAAAACGAAGCTCCGGCTGTCGCCTTTTCAAATAAAGTAGACAATTTAAGAGTGCATTCAAAAGTCTCAACGCGTTTCACGTAAGCTACGAGGTACAAATGTATACAAATGTGTTTAACTTGACCATCCCATCTTTTGTGTAATTACTCCGAAAATAATTCTTTCTTCTTCATTAAACGAAATGGAAAATGAAATGTAAACCAGCTTTCACTGTCCTGATTGATTATAAATGTTTATACACTGACAAGTTAATTAACATATGTACATTGGTAGTGATTACGTGCCGATATCTGAATCATCGCGATCTATTCGGCGCTTTCTACACATGTAGCTACGTTTTTGGGGGCTCGGTATAGACAATCGAAATGGGGCTCCGCACTGTCATTCCCATCTTTATTGGGGATTATTAGCAATTCCTGGAGAGTCAACGGCTGTGGTCATTATGCCCGTAAGTGTAGTGCATGATTTCCCCTCGGGATGTGGTGATTTTTCCGTGCTGGATGGCGAGATCCGGCGCCGACCTACCATCATCTAGTGTGTTTTTCCCCAACCATGTATCTCTCAACAGGCGGGCACAGCCCCAGCAGGGACAAGCTCTAAGCTCATATGTGGTAGTATAGTGCATGTTAGTGTAAGGTGTGAGGTAGGACAAGGAGGAGAAAGGAAAGATCGCGCGCAGTCCATGGTCCGTTTGTTAGGATACTGCTCCGGCATTCGCGTGGTGTTAATCGGAGAAACCACGGAGCACTATTAGAGCAGCCGACCGCTAGAATTTCCCTCCAGCCTGCGACAGAAGTAGATCTATGTATCTAACGAGTGTCGAAAACCCTGCCACCGTCGGGACACTAACCTCAGGGTCAGTCACTGCAGTGACATCAGTTGATGCCCTGAGCCACCTCTCCCGGTCGCAGGGCATCGCGGGCGGAAGCGACCCGGGGGTGGTGGGGGAGGGGAAGAGGGGGGGCTAGCGCAGAGAGGCGCAGGGCTGCCACCCCCAGGCTGCGCGCGCCCGGTGCAGCCAACCGTAAGCCTCTTCCACTCCGCCGCGGAGCCGATGTCGTCCGCCCAGAAGTAATGCCGCCCCCTCCCCCCAACCGCCGCGGCCGCGACTGCATTCCTCGCTCGCAGTTTGTTTGGAGTTAGTTGCCTCTTTATTCCGAAGCGGCTTGGAGCCGGGCAAACCGCACCGCAGGGCTCGGCTGCGACATATTAAACTCCTTTTACACAAACTTCTCCTGTCACAAGAGGGACTTCTGGGAGTGAATTTCTATTCTCTGTACGTGATGGCTGGAATATCTGGTTACAAATGTTTGCGTTGTAAATGAAACTTCCACAGTTATTATGAATCCGCAATTGAGGAGTGCGTGTTGTCACGAGTCTGAAAATAAACAATGAATGTGATTGCGAGCAAAATTAAAAGAAGTCTAATAATGTTTCATAGCAATGCCATTTGTTTACTTTCATGTATTTAAATTGATGTTTGCATCAATGAATATCCATCACAATAATAAGGTACAGGAGAAACACGTTATTACATACTAGCTTGATATAAACTGCCGCTTATTAGAGAGAGAAAGAGTTGTCTCAATCCCAAAATGCAATGTATTTTTATGAACATTTTTCCCGTACGTAAGAGCCCCAAGTGCATGAGCTTTCCGCTGATAGTAAACAATATATATATATATATATATATATATATATATATACATATATACATATATACATAAGTTGTTTTCCCCAAGAGTAGTCACAAGTCAGAAAGATATATTTTACGATTGGACAAGGCAGGTAGGTTATTGATTTTACATTCAGTCACACTGGAAGTACGCTTCAGAAGACGGGAGTTAACTTCGCGGAAACATTTTCATCATCAATGAATGATGAAAATATATTCCATTTTCCCACTGCCTGTGCGGACTCTATGACAAACTAATTGCCCGTCGTCCGGATGGCCGAGAACGTTAAGGCCGTAGTGTTGTAGCGCTCTCGAACTGAAGGATTGCGGGTTCGAGTCCCGCCTCAGGCATGGTTGTATTTGTGGTCGTCGTTTCTCCCCCTATCGTCACCATATCATGTCATCTCTATAGTTATCATAACGTTAAATCCAATAGTGGTCGCTAATGACCTAGATGTTGATGCTACTTTAAGTAACAAAATAATAATAATAATAATAATAATAATAATAATAATAATAATAATAATAATAATAATAATAAAAACTAGTTTCCTGAAGCGTGTTTGACCAGGAGGACCTAGGGTATTATTGATTGTCGATACTAGCTGTTTAGCTAGGAGGAATTTAGGCGCTGTGTGTAGGAAAATTCTAGCGGCTACTTGCTCTGTAGGCTACTTGGTCGGTAGTTTTCCGACGTTTCTCCGATGAATATCTGACGAATGCCGGAGGAGAAGAGCCCTAACAGAGCCACGGACCACGCCCAATATTCTCTCCCAAACCTTTACGTACCCACACACTTATTCTTTCATTATGTACACATACACGCTGTCGTGTGTGGATGTGTACACAATGTAAGTGTCTTGCGTATAATGTAATGTGTAGATACTGTAAGTCACTTGTGGTGTTGATATTGTAAGTCACTTGTGGTGACAATTCTGAAACTTGTCCCGCCATGAAACTTGTTTATCCCGGCTAGGACTCTGGGGCTCTGCAATGGGAAAACACTGCAAGTTGGTGTGAAGGTCGGTGCCAGATCTCACGTTCCAATGTAGGAAGAAACACATCTTCCCGGATATAACTTACACTACACTTACAGAACTAATTGTCAAAGATGTTGACGAGCCTGGAAATACATACTCAACCCACTTCTATTTTTCTAGTGTATTATTTTGTAAGGTACCACAGCGTGCGGTTTTTGTCGAGACTTTATCTATGCAAACAGATCAACATGCCCTGAAACAATGTGAGCTCGGCTGTATGGAATATCGAGTACGACTTATGATAGTATTAACGCATTGTGCACTTAGTACTGAACTTTTTACCATCATGGTGATTTTGGTCATGTTCATATTTAGAATATTTAGCTTATTTAGAAATTTTGTTTGAAAATACCAAATATGATAATTGAAGATACCAACTCTGAAAGGGAGATTAATATCAATGTAGAAAAATATTTGACATCGTACGTCAAGTAGACAGCAGTAAATAAGTGAGATAACATTAGATGAAAATATGCAGAGCTTCATTAGCATTTTCAATGAAGTATATGAGTGTTTTCGCCGACAAGAGAAAACAAATCATTTGTCCCGATGTTTCTTACGACGGGTTGATCTGTATTTACGTTGAAGTTGTACAATTTCATCGCCATAGAAATCAAATATATCTCATTGAACTTCATAATAATGAAATATGAATGAAAACAAGGTATTTAACGTGTCAGAAAATTAATTTGAGAGATTATAAAAAATGTAAAATGGATATGTTCAACATGATGAAATTATGCCATCTAGAATACGTAAATTGTCGATGTATCATCTAACGGCACGCGGGTGTC
>BOPP01000026.1:8937449-8960385 GCA_017312745.1 Gryllus bimaculatus | reverse complement strand
TGATTGCGGCTGTCTTCACTGTGGCGGCGGCGGCGGCTGCAATCAGCGGCTTCGGCGGTGCGAAGACGGCGATAGGAGGGGATGCGGCCTCACGGGAGGGATGGGCGCCCGGGAGACGATATCGCAAATCCCCAGGGCTCAGGCCACACTCCAGGGGATGCCGAGAGGCACTCCCTGCCAACGAACGAACGCGAGGATCCCGAAAGGAGTTCATTCACTCTCTCTTATATCACTCACAACTGTTCCTTCAAGGTATATCGCAAGATAAGTTAATGATAACAGAAGTAATCACTTTTATTTTAATACTTTTGAAACAATTTAGCAAAACGAATGGCTCAAAAAAGAAGAAATGCACACGTAGCAAACTTACTTGTTCGGCAGATTCGAGTAAAAAGCATTCTACAAAGACAATCGATTCGAAAATAGAAGGCTATGCAACATAATGTACAGTTTATTCAGCTTGAAGATTCTTCATCAGAAGTTTCTCTCTTTGCTAATATATCGGATGTCTGATCTTCATGTTGATCAGTCTCACGCAGTACTTTTTATTGGCGGGCATCAACCTAAATAACAACTATCTTTCAAAATGAATCCCTCTGAAGTCCTCTAAAGGACTGTTGGTGAGTATCAGTTAGCCCGAAAGCTCCTGAGGTAGAACCCCTATTGATTGCTGCAGTATGTTATTAGGATAACTTGCAATATTTCATCACAACTTGGCGATGAACGGGTTTATAACGAATAAATTTTCTCAGACCGACAAAATAAACACTAGCGAGGTTTAACGACTAACTTTAAAGTTTGAATTTGTCCCTAGTTTTAGAACCAGATTTTTACCTGAAGAAATATTATCGCCAGGATACCTTCAAAGATAGCAATCCTCACTCTGTGAGAAAATTAGAATTTTTAGAACGAATGAGAATAAGGATAATACCTACGTCGATGAGGATATGTGCTGCATTCACAGATTCGAGTTTTACTGAAAGTTCGTGCAGACATCATACACGAGCACAGACATTTTGTCGGGAGCTGATAATGTATAAAAACTTATATTGGGCGACATCTTTGAACATTGATACAATATTTCTAGTGTTATCTACAGACATATTAATTTTTTATAAAAAAATATACGTTAATATATAAAACATTTTAAAATCGCGTTCACTGTTATTTACGTACTTTAATGCACAGCGAACTGTGCTTAATGATAACTGAATTCTTACTAAATGTTTTTTCCTGCAGAGATAAGAACCAGAACTAAAATGATTTTGATAGGTAATGTATAATTTCAATATTCTGTATAGTATGTAATCAGTCAACTTAATTGCAATTGTTTTATTATAATCTCTTCTAAAGAATAAATCCTGTCATGACATAGCTGGATGTAGAGCTTTTCAGCCATGCCGTTGCATTATTCAGTTTTAGGGGTCATTTGTTGCGTGGAGTTACTCAAGTGAAAACAAAAAAATTCGAACAAAAGAGCGCAACGGTCGAGATGCTATTAATGAATATGGGTAACAATTTCTTGGTTCTTGATGCCAATTTCTCCTTCAGCAGCAATGGACTCCTGCAGAGCTGTTGCGTTCGGAGTACACTCCTCCCTGGGGCGAGTACACATGAATTGTATACTTCGTATCGGAGTATTCATTCGTATCGGAGATACCCGTCACTCAATGACTCCAGTACAGTCTAACCGCGAATAACCACGTAAGTGATCAGCACTCGTAAGAAAGAAATTAACAAATATACCCACATTCCACAAAGCATTTAGAAATATTCTATGTGCAAAGTACTAGATTTGTGAAAAACCAGGGTCAAAATGAAATGTTTATTTGGGTTATTTTGAGCATCAATGTCTTTTTGCGACTTCAAGGGGCCTTTTAAAATTTACTGCTCTGGGGTCATATTCCCATTTGAATAATTCAATGAGAAATTTCAATTTTGGCTATTAGAGCTTCATGAAATAAAATTTCAATTAATCAAATGAAATTATGTAAGAAATCATGAGGAAATCTACAATATTAAAGATATATCCGAAGGTTGATATTTTTTTAATATCTCTATAGATTGGATATCGGGAGTTTGACAAAAATACTTACAGGTAAAGATCTCATCAAGAGTATTGTGAAGAAATTTAAAAAGATTTGGAAAGAAATGTTTCCTGCAGTTTCCTGTAATAAAAGAAGAAGAATGTTTGGACAGAGATACATTTATGTGGTATTCAAAAATAGATGAAATCAAGACAAAAATAAAATAAAATGAAAAAAAATTAAAAAAATATTACAGCAGAGGTATAAGGTATTACACATTAGAAGAGAGGAGTTTTGGAAAGATAGGAAGAGAACATCTAAAAGGACGAAATAAAACTATCACGTGGTTACTAGCCGGTCTTAAAGGAGAGCAGGATAAGGAGGCGGGGAAGAAAGAAAGAAGAGAAGAGAGAGGAGAAGAAGAAAAAGAAAAGAAGAAGAAAAGGAAGGGAGGTAATTAAGAATAAGAAAATGAAATTGTGAAGACAATGTTCATGCTTAGCAAACGAACAGAGATCCTGGGCAGTCGTCCAGCTGCAATCGGCATCGGGCCCATCACGCTGCTCAGTCTCTAAGGCGTAGGCGCGGGCGTGGGGCGTGGGGCGTGGGGCACGGGGCGAGGGCGGGGCGACAGCAAAGTGACGCGTCAGCGCATCCCCCCGTTCGGGGAAGTTGCGCCTCGAGAGCCCCCCTTCCCCCACCCACCACCCTGCCAGCGCTCCTCCGCCGTCGCTGCCTAAACGCGCTCCCCGGCCGACGGAGCGGTGAAGGGGGGAGGGGGGAGAGGTGAATTTGACAGGAGCTGCGTCGCCGGCGGCGGTGATTGCGGGCGATACGATGCAAAACTTGCGGCCGCTCGTTGGCAACTTTTCGCTTCCGAAATACATACTCTCGCCGCTTTTCTTTTTGTCTTTTAAACCAGTTTATGAAGTTAGGCGGAGATGAAAACGTACGTCCAAATATCGCATTTTCTGTTTTAAACGGAACTGGGTATTGAAGTACGTTTAAACTTCTACATGCAAAGGGAGCCTTATTGCCCCTTTTGAGAAGTATATTTATTATATGTGGTAGATTTACATTGAAACTTGTGCAATATTTTTAATAGCGTTTTTGTATCGTACTACAGACAAACAATAATAGAAGAAATAAATCTATTAACATTTAAACATAACTATCCTCGCGTTATTCTCACGTGTTTATTACTTATTTCTTAGTTTTCTAGTTTGTTTTTTCGTTTTGTAGGCTTTCTAGTAAAAACCGCAATCTGTAAAATAATGGCTGCGAACCTGGAGCAGAAGGTATCTTAATATGAGAATAATGAATGATATTTTTTAATTTTAGAAACCATATTTGGAAACAATTTGTAGAACCAACAAATTATATTTACGAGTATTTATGGTACATTTTCATGATAATTTCGTTACAAAAAATCAAACGTAGAGATTAAAAAAAAATCCATTAACTACGAGTATATCGTATCAATATGATTCTTGAAAGCAAATATCGACTCTCAGTAAAATACAAAAATATGACAAATACAGACGCGTGAATATCAATGAGAATTATACATGTATGAGAGTGATCTCCAAACATTTAATATGTTTTATATAAGTTACAAAGAGATGTTATTCATTTTCCAACGCCAATTAAAACGTTTTGATAATTGTTACAATTTTCAATCAATCACATAATTAAGAGCGAATTGAAGCCATATTGAGCGAATATTATCTAAGAGGACTCAAAAATTCGAAAGAAAATGACAAGCTAAGAATGAACAAGCTAAGCATGAAAGATTAGCTGGAGAAACTTTATAATAAACTACTTGACTGGCAAGAACTGAGCACACTGTTACATGCATTTTTGGATTGTTTGTTTATTAACAGAAGCATTCAATTGAAATGCAATGAAAATACATTAATTTCTCTGATCAGAAATATGTTATCCACTAGAGTGATTTAAGCAAAAAATAAAAAGAAAGAGGTGATTTTTTAACACTGTGGGAGGTCAGGGAAAATTCCGTGTTTAAAGCTTTACACCTGATAAACCTGAATGGTCATAAAGCGACCAGAGATTCCTAATCCCTCGGAAGCCGGTTGCAGCCGCTCAGGGCCAATGGCAGACCGTCGCCCTTTTTCACCTGATTGGTCGCCTCATTCGAGGCATGAGCTGCGAGCGGCCGCCAAATCAGCTAAACAAATTATGCGCCGCCCGGCTGCCCGCGCCGATAACGCCGCTGCACTTCGGCCGTGTTTTGTTTATCGGAGGCCACGGGGAGGGGAAGAGACTGCGACACTGTGGGTCGAAATTATATTATGATTATTATATTTTTACTTTTCCGCAATTGCTTATGTGGTAGTGCTGCAGGAAAATCAGTGGTGCTAATCAGCACTCCCTTGCCCCCTTAAAAACGGTTAAGTAATAATATTATACGCGTTTCTGTCTATATCAACTCATCTCAGTCAATGAGCGCTGACAATAAAGCGCGCAAGAAGCGATGGGCACTGCATGAAACTATGGGCTATGGGTGCATATTTTCTTAACAATTTTTGCTAAGAGCGTAATTTTTGCCATAAATGGAACTGTTCATCTGTGTGCATTGTTGTGGATTTATATAAGTTCTTCTAAGGCGTTCTTTAAGGAGTACTATTGCTTGTTTCGAATACATACAATTATTTTTCGCCATATCCCCAAAGTTTTTGAAGTTCATTCTGAAATGTTTATTTTATTTTAAATAAAGACTTACAGCTAAACAAAACCTTAATTAGCCTCTTCATAATTATTTAAGAAATTAAACTGTCGCAGATTCCTTAGAGAGCAGTAAAGCAGAAAGCTTGTTAACACGTTTTATCTTTGCTTCCAAGTTCGTTCATTAGTTTTTTGAAAAAAAGGGGAAAAAAAGAAATTAAATTGTAAACGATCGAAAACTATTATACACAATTATCTACTTCCAGCACATCATTCAGACAAGCAAGGATAATTTCACAAATAAATGGGACATTCAGAAATAAAAGGCATCCAATATGTATCATTATAAATGCATTCGAAACCACAAATTCATTACCTTATGCGCATGTTTTTTTCATTTAATCAAACAATTAATTTTTAAATATGTTTTTGTTCATCACTTTGCAATTTGTAAAAACGTAGTACCTGACAAATAATTTCTTGGTCCTGCAGGATTACGTTTTTAAATACAAAAATAATTAAATACTCAAAAAAATTTAGACGTAAACAACGTAACGAATGCCACTGGATTCAATTCTTTCGTAATTCTTTTCTAATTGAATCATTAACTCCAAATATTTCGTACTGACGCAACGGAAAAACAAATGCAAGAGCTTTTGTGTGCAGTGAAGAGATGACATACACGCCAAATTACTACAAGTGGGTCGAAGTGTGATGACCATGGAATCCAAATATATTAGTTTTCAAGTGACGTGTTTCTTATTTAATCTATCCAACGATTGTCTTTAATTAAAATATACGAAAAATAAATAAGTAGACAATAAATAAACATTAATAAGTGATATAATATCCCATTTTTATTTTGCATATTATAATTGAAAGAAAAAGAAGTCGGCAACACCTAGACCATAAAAGAAACGTTAAAATGAATAAATATTCCAAATTAATCACCTGAATATTTCTTTTAGAATTAATCAATTAATAAATAATTACACATTATTAATTAAATCTATTAATGAAGTTCTAATCACCTGGATATCCTATCACGTACATATACAGTTTCTAGGTGGTGTTGCTTGCAGTCCACTGTTGTATGATATCTTAAACTGGATAATGTGATAATTTTATGAATGATGGCCTTAATAAGACAGCTCTTTATGAATTATTTCCTCCAGTATGAAAGAACGATGAAAATCATTATACCGTCGGCACACCGGCAACTTTGTTCCTGTACACCAATACATTGAGAATACAAATTGAAAAAAATAACGAAAGTAAAAGTGCGAGAAAGCAACAAAAGAATTAATATTAGCATTATTAATAGGAAATCATAATTAAAATTAAATAACATATTTTTCATATTATTCATTCAATTTATCTTGAGGCCCGTAGTTGCTGTGAAACCTGTATGTATTTCATTAATTCCAAACAGAAATAACGGAAAAACAACTCGTTTTTTCAAAAAATTGTACATGATATTTCTTGAAGTTCTAATTTTGTGCAACAGAAATCGTCTGAGACAAAAATATCCATCTCCAATTTTCAAGTTTTAATTTTTCCCCGAAAAATCGCGGATGTCAACGAAAATGAGACTTGGACCATTCTCTTAAACGTCTAATGCGCTATTCAATAACAAAATCAATCAAAAAATTTGGAGCCATTTTTTTGAAAATTTTGAAAGTGTCCCATGGGCTTCATGTAATATACTCCCAAAATTAAAATTTCAGTTTCAAATTTCAAGGTTCGCGACATCAGCTAGAACTATTGGGGAATATCAATTTTGGAGAAAATCGGTTGAACGGTTTAGGCACAAGCGTTTACCATAAACAGACAAGTCTCGCCGTCAATCGATTTTTCGGTATCAAGGATTCTCAAATTATGTATTTTGATTACACTATGCGTTAAAGACAGTTTTCTCTCTCTCTGCATAGTATCGTAATGAAAAGTGGATAAATCTTGCCTATTCGTATATAGAAAATTACTATTTATGTCTAAAATTACTTTGTTGGTGCCGATGCCAAATCAAAGTGCTAAACCCATTGAAAACTCATTTAAGACACGAGATTGTACTTCTTTTAACAACCTATTCAGATCCAAATACAGTAAGTATTCGGATCTTCGTGAAAACGGATGTTTCCTGCTTGAGTTTCACTTTATGATAGTATTGTTCCGCACCGAAAACTACCACGACCATGAAGTCCACCCAAAAGTTGATTGGAAATGAAAAGTTGCAGTAAGATGGAAGTGGATGCCCTAATATGTCACTTGGCATAGTTGATTTGTTTCGAGAAAATCACACAATCAAATACTAGTATAGATGTTAGATTTGAGCAATGGTTAAAATTGTTATGAAAACATTAGTAATTTTATGTTTGACAATTGGTGCAGTATATTTCTTAACGTTTTCAATCTGCGATAAAATGCGAACTCGACAGTGAGTTACGAAATCACATACTAAGTGTGAAATAGTCGTGAAACTGCAATAATAACTTCATTACATTTTATGGTTTCCTTCGCATTCGTTCTCTCAATAGGGAAGCAACATCGATAACAACCCAACAATGTTTGAAAACATTTAATTTGAGAGTGGATGTATTTATTAATTTATAACTATGATTTAAACGGCAAAACAAAGTAAAATAATAAAAACAATTAAAAATAAGATAGTAAACATGAGTAATGAGGTGAATCTGGCTTATCAGATATTCCCATTTCTTTCGCCACAGGTCCGACGCATGTACTCTACCGACGTATCATTTCAAAACAATATTTTGTATAGAAAAAAAACTTATATTAACAAAACTTAAAAGTTTTGAATTTCCTTTTTAATTTTCAGAGTAACATGTGGCAAACGTCTGGGGAGTAAGTGGGGATCATGCGAGAAACACGCCCGTGAACATGTAGCGAATAAAGAACATAATATGTCAGTATTTTTTAAAGATTTATGTAGTTTTCATACGGGGAAATGTGCAGAATAATATGCAAGAGGACTCGTGGGAAACATTATGGCGAATATGTGAGGAACATTAAAGGAAGCATGCGGAAAGCTAGTGGTGAAAATGTGATAAACATGCGTGTCAACACGCGGAGAATGTGCAGGAATACACGCGGGGGGGGGGCAGGGAGATCCTGAGATAATTTTCATAAATAACTTTCTACAAAATCAGATGTTTCTAAACCTTCTGTAACGTTAACAAAGTAGATTTTCCGGATTCATCAATTCCGTACTATGCGTAGGTGGCCAGAAAAAGAAAAGACACTCAACATATATGTGAAATTAAATTGTCGAGTTAATATGGCGTCATGGCGACCATAAAATGCTGTAACATACTTTTAAGGCAACGTTTGTCAAAGTTGAGATACAATATGGAGCTGTTTTTTCGCACAAAACAATGATTTACAGAATGCAGAATGCTCGCACGGAACAGATTAAAATATACTAAATATTCACTAAATACATTAACTACTCTACTTGAAAATATAAACATCAATTATTATCATACATACGTGTGCACATTTACGCTTTGAAATCGCTAAAGAAATTTATTTCATTTTTAGGCACTCAATTACTACACCGAAACGAAAAGAAATGAGTTCCATTTAAGTACTCTCCTTTCAGTTTTTTCTACATGCTTAACCGATGATGCGCAATCATTCATCCTGGGTGTTTCAGGACCACGTACACTTTCTTTCGCTAACTTTCTTGTCTTTTATAACACGTAACCAGTGTAAAGCTTAAAATAAGTACGCTAAGCATTATTTTACTGATTGTGTTTTTTACTACCAAAAATTAATTTACCTGTCACTATATTCGGCCAATTTTACAAATAGAAAGTGTGTGTACTCTCGTTTACCGACGCTCACGGTTCATTCATCTCCTGCTCCCGACGATCCAAATTCTGCCTTAGAAAGGGACATTGCTGTTCTCCAGTAACAAACCATTCATTACCAGTTCTCTTTTATTTGAACTTAACTTACGGCTAACGTTGTGCATTATGGATTATTAGTCTTAATTTTTCTAAAATTAAATTTACATTGCCCACTTTTTTCTTTTTTTTCCCGTTTTTCCCCCGAGGTTTCCCAATACATACCACACCGGCGCGCTTCTTTCTCTTGTACTTTTGCCGGAATGGTACCTCTCTCTCATATCGCAAGTTGACCCAAAGGCAACGTTTAGATGGTTTTCCTATTACATTTGGTGCCGAAATACCCCGTAGGCCATCTCGGAACAGGCTTGAAAGGCAGTTCGTCAATGATCCTCACCGATATCACACCGCACAAGGAAACATTCTCACCATAGGCGCGTCTCGAAACCACGATCCTTCGAGCTGAGAACATTCTAACACCACTGCCCCAACGACCTCGACTACTCGGTCGTAGTCTAAATTTTTTTAAATTTTATTAACTGTATTAACAATTTTTTTTAAAAAATGGAACGACTCTGAATTGATATATTTTATAAGTTTATTGTGTTGCTGGGATTCCAAATATGAGAATAAATAGCTTTGCCTTGTCCAACATTATTGTTTATTAAAATAGCAACTTCCGATGGCTTAACTTTCATCATTATCAGTGGGAATGAGTAGTTCGGAAGCCCTATATTGAAATCTTCTGTATTATTAATTTCCAGTGCGCGCAGAAATTGAAAGAAAACTATGCAGCCGCCGACCATATGAGAGAAGTGTATGGTTTTGATAGATACCCAGAAAACCGAAAAAAACAAACACAGTTCCGATTTGAACTGGAAAATGCGAATGTTTGTTAGTGTGTTTCTTTGTTTCTATCCACCAATTCTCTTACTGCGCGTACCGAGTGAATTCACAAACGCAGTACTCCCTACTTGCAACGTAGCTGACGTCCGCTGATTTATTGTTTTTGAGCAGTTAGCGGGCTATTTTTCGGAACACAAGTTTGTGTGTTTTTTGTTCTGCAGCATTTTTGTACTGCGAGCCACTGACCCAAATTATGTCTAGGAGAAGAAGTCGTACGAGTAGAAATATAGATGTGCTACGAAGTGTAAATGTGGAACTTGATACAAGTGTATCGAGGGTTGCTAGGAGGCGAGTTTGTTTCTAGAGAGACTGGCAAGCGTTCGTAAGATCATGGATACTTCAAAATTAAGTCGTGATATTTCAAGTGAAATTCTTGTTAAATCATCCAATTAGTAGTGCCTTTAATGTTTTAGGACATTAGCAACACCTTTAGGGGAGGTAGTTGATATAATTTATTGGTGGTTCAAGAATACAGAACAAGATTCCCGCGAAAGTGAGGCAGGTAATAATTTGCCGATTGTTTAGCCACCCAGAACTTATGAACAATGTATTTTCATTTTGTTTGAACTTTCAGTGTCTCAAAAGTGAGAAAACAGACATAGACGTGGAGTACATGAAAAACAGCGGCAGCTGAATTAGTAGTTAGGAAATACCTACGATTGCGGGTGCCTGCGGGAGCATATACTATTGTGAGGGGAAAGTTCATTAGCTACGTAACACGATTTTCAATCTGTTTTATTTAAAATACACACATGAAACGTAATGTACAAATTAATTAGATTTTTCAATACAAAATTTCACGTAAAACCTCAATTCTTGAACTGTTTAAAATGCCCCCCCTGAACTCTTTTTAAAACGCTTTTTAAATGCTTTCCAGCACAAAGGAAATTCTTCTTCTCCTTCAGGTATATACGCACTGCCTGTTACACTTCCGTTTCCATCTGGTCACCCCATCTCTTCTTCGGGCGGCCAGGATTTCTTCGTCCTTGTGGGTGGTATTGTAGAATTCTTTTCGGCCGGTGGTTGTCTTGCACCCTTTCAATTTGCTGGGTCGAAGAATTTCGGTAGTAATTGACTTTCTCTTGAAGATTAAATACCCCAAGTTCTAAATTCCTTTTCTTGTCCTTCAGCTTATAACCACCCACTGATCTCAGAAATCTCATTTCAGCTCTTTGAAATCTTGTGCTATCTTTTTTTGGTCATTGTCCCATTTTCCCTCTTATATAAACATGTTGGGATACTTAATACCCTATAGAATTTAATCATTGCATCCTTTCTGACTTTCTTTTTCAGGGTTCTCAGTATTGTTCCGTTCATACGCTTTAGTTTTTCACTTTTCCCCTATATATCTATTTCCCTTCTGTATTACATTTTGTATCCCAAGAAATTGAAAGTTGAAACTTGCTCTATAGGTGAATTAAAGGATATTATTGCGTGAAAATCCATTGTCGTATTGCTGTTCGTGACACTGTGTGGTCGCAGGTCGGGTGGGGGTGGGCGCCCAGCCGCTGGCGGGAGGCCAGCGGAGGGGTGGAAGGGGGAGAGGGCTGAAGGGAAAGGGGGGACGGGCGAGTGTGCGCGGGGCGTGAATTTGCGACAGCGCGCGTTTAATCTCTAATCAGCTCGGAACGCGCGTCGCTGCCGGTTAGTGCTGCTTTCCGCACGCAGAGGGGAGGAGGGCGGGGCATACACTCCCTCAAGACCACACGTCTATAAACAAGAGAAGTGGAGAGAGCGTGCAGTTATTTTAATTTTATGTCGTGGTTGCGTAGGCTTCCTCGGCCGGAGTGTGTGTTATCTAGGCTATCCGGAACGAACCGTCACTGACATCGTAGCTAACGTTTCGGCCAGCGTGCTGTGGCCTTACTTAGAGCGTACTGGACTGAACAGAGCAGGCTAACGTTTCGGCCAGCGTATTGTCGCCTTACTTAAAGCGTACTGCACTGAAAAAAGCAGTACGCTCTGAGGAAGTCCACAATACGGTGGCCGAAACGTTAGCCACCATGTCAGTGACGCGGCTCGTCCCGGATAGCATAGATAACTTAATTTTATGTTGTCTTTATCTTCCTGAAGTATTGGCGAACCTCATTCCGGTCATCAAACCCCAACTTTTTTACAGTATTCATTATACTAGGATGACGAGATGGGTTCGTCTTTTGGAATCGAAGCGAATTTTACTGGGACATTCCGGGAGGGCATAACTTCTGGATCAGAGGATACCCGTTTGCTCCCACTTTTAATTCCCAGTTAGCCGTAGGCTCATCTCGAACTTAGTTGATCATATTTTCTTAAATTGCGCATGTGCCAATCACTCAATTTTCTCCTTTTGACAGGGGGGAAACTAGTTCCCACATTCACGCCTTTCGATTGTAGTCCTTAGGCTCGTAACATACAGCATTTATTAATCCGAAATGAGAGGAATGGAAAGAAGCGGGCTCAAGGGTGGTTCATTGGGAGTCCCACTATGCTGAAACATACAAACAAACATCTAAAGTCGTAGGCTTCCGCGGCCAGAATCACGTGCGTGATCTTGTCTGTCCGGGTGACGCCGCGTCGAAGGCTGTGTTGCCGACGTTTCGACCATCTTGTCGTGGTCTTCCTCAGGGCTGGTATGCGCCGTGATGGTCTGCGCTCGGGTGTATATGCATGTCTGGGCCGAGTACGATTGGCTGGAGCAGTCGCCTTCCGATTGGCCAGCTGCTCCAGCCAATCGTACTCGGCCCAGCCACGGCAAGATGGTCGAAACGTCGGCAAAACAGCCTTCGACGCGGAGTCACCCGGACAGCAAAGATCACGCAAACAAACATCTGTGCTCGAATTGAAGTTCGTACCCGCGACTTATCGAATCGAATCGAATCGAATCGAATCGACGTGTAGCGTCCCGACGAAACGATCGCGGCTAAGACGATCGGCAGCTTTTAGTTATTTTTCCGGATGGGGGGAGAAAACTGATTATCATCAACGATAGCTACGACAGTTACCGTGACGTGAAAGATTACATAAACTACTACGTCATTGATAGAATTGCAGCTTAGATTCCGGGGAGGTGTAAAAAAATTTGCTTGGTGTGTTGAACAACGGCGATAGCCCTTGAAGGGATCGAGTTGTTAGGGCGACTGATTTGATCGGAGATTTGCAAAGTGTCTTCCTGCATGCTTCCCTGGAAGTTTCGGAGCAGCAACAATACAAGCGGGCGACGGACCGTGCGCGATTCTTCCACACCTTATCTAGTCCTCTGTTCAAACATTCAGTATTCTTCTAATTATAGACAATCACTTTTTTGGGTAATTAATATTGTATGGATGTTTTGAGGACGTTCAGTTAAAACCAAATAAAGAACATAGATAACTGGGGAGGGGATGTTTAAGAATATAGAGAGGAATCACTTTAACTTAACACACATTCTTGACAATACTCTAAAAAATTAGTAATCTTTATTAAGTGGAGAAAGTAATAGATCTTTCCTACATTCAATTGCTTTCAACATACAAATATTTCTAAACGCGTAAGAATCCCCGGAATTTTATGTCGTGAGATGTTCATTTCCATCTTCACACTCCTTACAATCGTGCTATTTTCTTCATTAGAACCTTAGAACGCAATATTGACTACAAACTACAGAAAGATTCAAAGAATTGACAGATGATTCCTCTCTATATTCTTAAACATCCCCTCCCCAGTTATCTATGTTCTTTATTTGGTTTTAACTGAACGTCCTCAAAACATCCATACAATATTAATTACCCAAAAAAGTGATTGTCTATAATTAGAAGAATACTGAATGTTTGAACAGAGGACTAGATAAGGTATTTTGGTCATGTAAAAAAGATATACACGGAGTAAATAATTAAAAATATGTAATCTTGTGCGACGATTGAAAAAATTAGTTTAACAAAGAAAATGTATCCATTTATATTTCCCTAAATATGAAGTGATTTATCCCGCAATTTCATGAACAATACCACAAGCAATAGCTTTACTGATCTCTTCGTCATTAATACAAACTGCTGTATCGAACAAGTCATATAGTGTAATTCGCAGTTAAAATGTACAAAAAACGCTTTCAGCTGATCTTCCAGTAAATAAATAATGTTATTACCGAACAAAGTCTGCAAGCAATATGTATTACCCTTCAAAATCAAGCTGTACATTTTATAGTGTTTTCCAGGGAATGAGAAGCTGCTAATTTACTCATACTAATGGGTCTTAAAATCTGTGAAAAATTTGAAATCTCTTTTACGTTTGTAAATTCAAGATCCTATTTACGGCTGGGTGAGATATAGATTTTATAATTCTTCAAGAGTACATAATGGATCTGCTGCTATTAGATAGAGGAAAAAAGTGATTTGTTACGTAGGACTGTTTCCGAATCTGTAAAAAAATAGACTTTTTACCTACAGGATACACGTTACAAATTAGGACCTGTGACACTCGGATATGCACACGTATCATACCGTGTGCGCGTGAATTCCTCTGTCGTCCACACATGAAACCCGCACAAATTCGCTTCGCCGCAGCGCACACGTTGCCGCGTCACTCCCACGTGCCTCATTCGCAGATTTCGCTACAACTAGATCCGCGTGACTTTCCAACTAATTATGTGGCGCGAATGACGAATAGTTCCCGCGGCGAGGCCAGACGAGGCGCTGACGTTGTGGGCGACGCGACGTTAGCGCTCACAGCGGAAAAAGTCGGCAACTCGCTGCGCGGTCCGCTACTCTTTTTTTTCCCACTCGGAAGTTTCTACGAAACACTAATGAAGCGCGCGTTCTCCCGTCCGCGTTAGACCAACGCGGCTCTCAACTGGGCCTTATACTACGCGCGCTCGCTGCTTCTCATTTTGTAAATGCGCTCAACTCCTCAAACATTATTTTAAAATTTGTGTACTTTTTTCGTTCGAGGAAGCCTCTCATATTGTATGAATAATGTTCTCGTCGGTATTATAATTTTTTAAAGGGAAATGTTAAAAGGATGCCGTTCATGTGAACTTTTTGGACCTTCTTATACATAGAATAACATTTTATTATACTGAAACTGAATATGATATTCGCCTTCCTTTACAGAAACTTCGGAATTATTAACTTTAATTGTAATCATTAGGAACATTCTTTTTTATACTTTTCAAAAACATGTAATGAGCCTACCCGTTCTGAGTGTATACACATTAATAATTGAGAAGCATTGTCTCACATTCACCTTATGCTTAGGCTGCACTTTCTTACGTACCGTAACCAGGTAGTACGCATAATGCATTTTCAATAAGGAAATCACATTATGAAAACAACTTAAGATTTTTCCTTTACGTGTGATTGATAATATGGAGTCCAAGTAAAATGCACTTATTCCTAAGATGAATTAAAGCGAAAGAAATGATGAGAGAACTAATGAATTTAAAGTAGATGTTCTCGAAAACAATCGAGATTTTTATGAGGGGGAAAATGTGAATATTGGTAGTTAAATTTCCGGGATAAAATTGCATTATACGATATTCAGAATGAATGTGTCAATATGTCACCAATGATCTACCTTGAATTGATAATAATCTGCCAGAAGCCTGCGATTACATGGTGGCACCTGTCATTTGGACATGGATTGCACGCTTCTCTGTCCCGGGAGGAAACACGCGGTCGCACCCACCGACCTCACAGGAAGCGGAATGATTTATTCCTCTCGACAATATACACCAATATTGAAATAAATGAAGTCACCTGTTGAATGTTATAAACGAGGAAAAATGTCTGTTTTTGTACCAAAATGTGTCAAATATTTTTCCATAAAAATCTGAAACTTCGAGGAAAATAGAACACATTTGACTTAGAAATAAAATTACGGAAAGATAGTGTTTGCTTTCATTGCGAACATATACATAATAAAGAGTAGATATTTTATTCTTTTGTGAGTGAATTTGGCAAAATGAACTTAAACATTCTCTACCAATCATTTTCTCTTATACGGTAATCATTTTGAATTATTGTCTATGATCTTAGCTCTTCGTCATTTGGTTCAGGGGAATTATTGAGAGAACAAAAGACAATTTAAACTATTCAGTCCATCATCATAAAATGTTTTGAAACGAATTGAAAGCTAGTGGGAACGCGCAATGAACCGAAACTTTTCCTCTCGTTGGTGATTATTACTCTATAAATACTTTTTTTTAATTTATTAGGTTTTTTATCCAACCGACTGCCGGTTACCCTTAACGTTCCCATGGGACACATATTCTACCACACACTAGGCACCAATACAATTGGGGATCATCTGAAGTGGGGTCAGCAGATCGCGAGGTCCTCCACGGAAATGCATACATGAGAGACAAAGAATAAACAACCATGCCCAAGTGGCTGGGTTTTGGGAGCTGACTAAAGAGACAGTGAACTTTGATATTTTTCGGATGAGATAACAGCCAGCTCCTTCCACTTACCTTGGTAACATTGTTATTAATAGGGCTGTGATTTATATGCAATAAAAATCGCGAAATATGCTCATATATGTGGAAATATATTTGATAATATATGCAGTTAAGAAGGAAAATATGAGAAATAGTGTGATGTAATGTAATGTGTAAGTGTAAAAGTAAATAAAAAGTATAAGGTTGAAAATATGTTTACAGCCAAAGAAAAAAATACAGATATCATATACACTTTACAAGCGACAATCGAAGGCAAGAACTTATTTTGAAGAACATTCATTACTTAGGAAAATAAAGGGAGATGCAGTTAATGAACATTTAAAAAATAAAAATATAGGTATTGGAAAAACAATATGAATTCTAAATTCACTACAAATTCACGGGTCTGGCTCTTTTAAGACCACTCCACGTTTGCGCCGTGTGCCACTCATAGGCGCTCGGCGGATGCATATTTCATTTCAACTGATACTACCGATGTCTTTGGCGTGAACACTTACATTCAAGATTAGCCCTGGATCTGTTTAGAAGGAAATTGTAACAATGTTTAAATAAGAATGCTTTTGTTAAATCGCGACATACACAGAACTTGGGGTGTTACAAGTATACATTGAACATGTTTGTTGACACAATGAAACGGTGTGTACAATAAATTTATATTTATTTATTTGTGTCATGTTAGATATTAATTCGAGACATTAACTTTACCTACATTTTTATTATCCTATGATAATTGTTAAGCTATTATAAGCTGCTGTTCATGTCAAAATGTTGCATTAATGAAAGAAATGAAATAGTAGGTGAAATTAATAAGACGAACTAATGTTCAAAAATCAGCAGCATAAAACATTTAACTTGAAAACAAAATCTTCCACTCATCTTCCACTGGATACACATCTTCGAAAATTGTTGCGACATAAACTGAATTTTCGCAATACGAAAGGGAAGGTCCCTATCAACTTACAACAAGGTAGTTCAAATCGCCTTCCATCGAATACTACGATACAAGAACGAATTATCCGATTTCGTTTCTCGGAGGAACCTCCGCAGGCGCAGCTTTTCCGCTTCGCGAGTGCGATGGGTCGTGAAAAGGGCGCAGCGAGCCCTTCGGTCCGCCGGACGCCGCGCCCCGCCCTCCTGCTCAAGGGGCCTGGTCATTCGCCGGCGCCCTACCGAGCTGGGAACAGCCAAGCAACCAGGTGGAAGGGCCTGAACAACTCTCACAAACAAGGAAGTTTTTGCGACTGGAAATTAATCGCTCCTTAAATAATATAATGTCCGAAGTACGAGTTAGTGATCTTGAATTGAATTGAATTGAATTAATGTCTTATTTGCGTGGCGAGGTTCGGGCCATCAGGCCCGCTCTTCCGTCTGACCACGCAAATTTCGCTACGCTCCTTTCACCAACTAGCAGAGGAAGGTGATTTTTGTGACAGGCTATTTTTGAATTTAGCTCAGAGGCGTCATTTAGGCTTGAGGATCTTTTACATGCTAGTAAATCTACTAGCATGTCCTCCGAAGAAAGGCGTACGAAGGGTTTTTTCGCCCTTAAAAATCCACGGCTTCGATCTGGTTTGAACCCGCCAACTTGCGTATACCAGTCCGTTACACCATCGCCGCGCTGATCTTTCTGAAACAGCACGTGGTAAAATTCATTTGGTTTTAAATGTGAAGTACTCTTTTCATTGTGTGTATTCCTATGAAATAAAATTCTGTTATAAAAAATAATTTCATATTTCATGTTATATATAACATTATTTGACTACTTTTCGTATGATTATAAATCATAACTATGATAAGACACTGTTACAATGTCTTAAACAAGTAGTAGTTAATTGGGTTATGAATATAAATACATTAGCATCGAACACATTTATTGCTGCTTACGATGTAAACTACTAGCTACAGTACATGGTAGCTACTCGCCTAAGGAAATTTGATAGCACAGAGACTGTTAATATGGAACCGCGGTGAAGTTGCTTGCAGTCCACGTTCGGAGTGGTGCAGGAACTAGTGGCGTAGCTTGCTCTGCTCAAAGAACAAAGCGGCAGCGATACTGGAACTGCAGACCTGGGGCGAGTGAGCGTTGGCGAAGTTCAAGACGCCATGGCTCTGACGTCACGAATGACAGTGGCCACGTGACGGGGTGAGTGCTGTGTTAGTCTCTGCCGCTTTGCAGAAGGGGAAATGAAGTGCTGCCGGCCCAACAGTATTAATAGAAAAATGATTTACAAAACTTTTGCGGAACCTTCCACAGCAAAAATTTTCTCAAATTGTAAGCTTCGATTGCACACAAGAATATTAAGTAAAATATGTAAAAGTAGCACTTTTCTTTCTTGGAATTTTATTAGCTTCGTGGAAAGGAGAACATATTTTGATAGAAAGAGACTGTCAAAATACCGTATTTATCTCGTGAGTTAATTATCAAAGTATAGATATACTTGTACATTATGGTTCAAAAGTGAAACAAAATCATTGTTACGAGTAAACCCACTGAGATTAAAAAAAGTACTGTGAGTTAATAAATAGATTAGTCGAAGAATTAAAAACAAAAATGAAAGGTATTAAATATGAGGCAAAGAAAAAAATAATACTTACTCTCAGAAATTGAAATGGACGAGTTATAACTTTTTATGTTTTTTACTCCTGACCTTTTTTTTCACTTTTCACTCTTTTGACTTCTTAGACCATTTCGCCATTCGAAGGAATTTCCTTTTCTTACCAGCAAAATCCTTCGTTCCAAGGGCGCTAGACTTATTGATTTGCAGATGGCAGCTGCAGAGATTCTCACGGCCATCGGCGGAGGCTGCAAAATTCCAACGCTTCCCGGTCTCTCCCTTTCTCTCTCTCTCTCTCTCTCTCTCTCTCTCTCTCTCTCTCTCTCTCTCAGCCCTTTGTTTTCCCTTTTCCTATCCTTTTTTTGCTGGAAGGGCTAGGTCTCGGAGAATTTCCCTTATGACTTTGATCGATTAAACATTTGCGTTGATAAAAAGGATTTATGAAAGCTTCTTGTCGTTAGATCAAATGATAAAGCATCTTCTGCCATTTAATTTTGTACGATCTGTATCCGTTATAGATAAAACTATCGGTCGATTCAATAGAACCAAAACTTCTATTTTAAATTATAAATAAGCTATTGTAATATTAAACGGGAAATTTGTGTTTATTTCAATCCATATTTTTTTAAACTAAATGCATCCTTATCTTCCAATGTTTGTTTTAAGTTTTCACGGGAAAAATGAGTGTGCCCCCGGGTTAGTATTGATCCGCGACAGGTTTGTCGTACTATGCTTTGTGGGCCTCATATTTAGAAGACGCTTGTTAGGAGTGCTTTTTGCTATTTTCTTCACAAACTGGCCGCAGACAGAAAAATGTATCTAACGGATACTTGCAACCACTTGTAGCCATCTCTCTGAAGTATATTATTTTCTCTATACTTTTAAAACGGAATATATAAGAAACTAAAACAGTTTGAAGTAATACTTTCTCCACAAGAGGCAGTCACGTATCAAATACTGAAAAGAAAATTCAAGTTACATATAAATCAAATTCTACATCAGAAAACCAAAGTTAACGAAACATAATTGGCATTTTTCATACGTTTGGGGCATAAACACTCAGCAAATTAGACTTTCAACATAAAGACGGACAAAAAATATAAAAATTTGATACATAGAGAGTAAAGTATGAATTCCTCCAAATGTTTCTGAAACAAAAGATCTAATTTCATTGTTTTACAAATGATCGCTATTTGGATAAACTCTCACTAAGTATGGCCTCTTATCAAGGTTACTGACACTGCTGCTACTTTATCATTGAATGTGATGGAGGGAAATGTCGATTAGATCTGACACAAACTACAGATAAGCTGTAATAAAACAAAGAGAAACGAGTTAGATGTCAAAACATATTATTGTTTACATATTACTGTTTATATTAACAAGAATAATTATTTACTAGTTCAATTAAACGGACGGAATATTTATTCAAATAAGATAATGCGATACAATTAATTAAATTTTTTACTTAACTATGCAGAGAATATAATTAAGAGATCTTTTCAGAAAGAAATGAACTATGTATTTTCTTTCTGCCTTCTACTGTTTTTTATTATATCATTGTTGCAATAATCCTAATTCTAAGAATTGTTCAGCGTTGCTAAAAAATATAAAGGTAAAGTTCTTCATATCATCATCAGCCCACTTAAATAACTTCCAGGGTAAATTGATAGGTTCCTGTCAGTATTGAATGCTAGCTTTTAATAAGAATATTATAGTCTCTCTCCCCACCACACCGCAAGGTCCCTTTCCATAAGACCTTGCGAAGCGAAGAATGGCATTCAGCACTGACATAGTGAGACATCATGTGGAAACAAAATACATCGTGTGGATTCAACAACACGCATTATTTTGTAATAATATGGCTTGAGAATTGATATGAGTTTACATTGAGAATGGTGAATTAAATTCGTGTCGTGTTTTACGCATTCAGAAAAACATTTTTTTTTTCTAATTTATTTGCTTCCTCTGAAGAATGACACAAACGGTTTGCAGAGTAACTAAGGCATTAATTCACAGTAGACACGGAATTACATCTTGAAGTACGAAAGAATAATGTTCTAAAAAAGTTACACTGAACAATAAAAACTCTTTAAGAATTTTTTAAGTTAAATTTAAGAGTAATTTTATTTTTCTGAAAGAAACGGTACATGTTAAAAAATGTATAGATTAGCACGCCAATGATTCTTTGGAAAAAATAATTGGTAATATTTCTGAAAGGGGTGGGATACGAAAAAAAGAAAAAAAATCATGTACCTATTTTCAACCCTAAACCTTATAAAAAACGTTTCAAGACACTGAAAATAGTGATGTTTTGTGAGTATGCGATTTCATGTAAAATGACGTATTTGTAAGTAAAGTCATCAACAGTTCGAGAAATAAGTTACGACTTGAATATTTTTCTGTATTTATTTAGGAATACATTGTCGGATGTTGATGACATGAGAGAGGTAATGCTATTATTTGATAATCAATCACACTCAAGAGGTAAAATAATACAAATCTCCAGGGTTTTAATAGGTATCGACAGTATGAAGCAATACGAGTAGAATATAATTCTGTTTGCGCGAAGTATTGAATGTTATATGTGCTTACAAAGCAATTCTCAGCTCTAAAATATGCTATTCATATTAGCAGAATCCAGGTTTTCTCCTGTAGATGGGGATATATAAACTAGAATAAAAAGGAGTACAAGCTTCAGGAACAGCAATTATTTACCGTTCGAAGTAAGATCACCAAACGTATAATCGTTTTTTAAAAAGTATTGAATTACAAGAATCTCGGGAACGCGCATAACTAATCAATTTAGTGCAAACTTTTTCGGAATTGAAGAATTTATTAATTTGTGATTCCGGGCGCGTCAACTGCTAAGGTCATTAGTCTCGTAAGTGTAATGCAGTTTTTCCTCGGGAGGTGGCGGTAGTACCTGCTTGACGGTGGGGAAAATCTCTGCAAACCGACAGGTAGGTCGGTGCCAGATTTCGCCATCCATTGGTCGAAGATCGCAACCACCCTGGATAATAACATGCGCATTACATACGGGAATAATGTCCTCAGGAGTTGACTCGCCCGGAATCAATAAACAATCAATCAACTTCGCAGTCAGAGACACTGCAATGATGTCAATTCATGCCCTGAGCAACCTAATCCGGACAGAAGTAGTTTTTTCGCTCTATGAATTGCAACATGCTAATTGTAAACGTTCTACATCTTTCAAAAAAGAACGCCCTTCACTTTTAGTAAGACATTGCCGAGAACAAGCGAGAGAGTTTTCTTTTCTGGATAGTTTATGGATCAATTTAGTCTAAAATACTTTTTTGTGCACCATTCTTTAATTTTTTGTTCAACAACCAGATTTATAAAAGATTTTGTGATAGGGTAAATATTTGTACTCGCTTACAACAGGAAGCGGCCGGCGCATACAATGCACAAACGTGTCTTTTACTTATTTGGTAGCGAAGCAATGTCAACCCTTGGCATATTTTTCTTCAAAAAATGAAGATTCGCAGGTGTCGAGCCCAGGCGTATGAATAAATTGCGAAATGTTCCAGGCCCAAAATGAAAGACAGTATTGAATTGTCATACAGATCAAACTGTTCAGAACTTGACGAAAGCAAATAAAAGTCTCATTTTACACGATGACAAATGTTTCATTGAATCTTTGATTACATTTCAAAAAAACAAAAAATGAAGCCAAAATGAAAATGTTTTCCTGTTAATCTACAAACCGATAGAATCGCGCTCTCCCGTTATGGGGGCTATCACGGGGAAATATAATGGCCTTTCTCCGCGAGGAAAATCTTCCTGGACGAACTTCGCCGTCGGCCCCCGCGCCAAAGTTCGCCCAGAAACGCGAAGGTGGCCATCGCTAAGCCGATCAGCAGAAGTTGCAAGTGAGGCTGAATATCTCCTAGCACTAGCGGCGGAGCTTTTCCTCGCTTGGGCTGCTTTCTGAAATCGCCTTTGCTCGATCGATTGTTCTTCTCGCGATCCTCGAGCATGGCATACAGCTTGAATGTTCTCTGGAAGTCCTTCTCCCAGAAAGTCCTGAGGCCAGCGCTGTCCAGAAGGAGAATGAGGGAATTGACCCCGTCCGCCCACGGCCAGTTCCTGCGAAAAGAGAATTCGACTCAACAAGGCCTCTCGCTAACCGCATCATACCAAAAGTTTTCAACATCGCTTATATTTTCGTTATTGCTATCAGGTTTCAATCATTATTGTTGTTATCATCAACGCGTTTCCAACGCGTTTAAGTCCCTCATTGAGCTTAGAGATGACGTAAACATGCCTTTGAATTAAGGAAGCTACCAGGGGTCCTACTTTGATTTGAACACGTAGCTTCACATGCAAAAAACGTAAAGTTAGCTTCACTATGCACACGTTTTGTTGACCTCTCCGTTTGCTAGTTATGGTAGGAATAGAGCTAGGGAATAGGGTTCAATTTTGTTAGCAAAATTAAAAATTTAAATCGGTAGGTCGTTTCCTGAT
>BOPP01000026.1:8900096-8936224 GCA_017312745.1 Gryllus bimaculatus | reverse complement strand
AGTATAGTGTTGGCCAAATAATGATATGGATGAGGAGACCTTACCCAGAAAGAGAAGCAAAATGAAAAAACGCTCCCCGAATGAAGTCACAGTTCGAAAAATTATTGTTATGGGCAGAAGTCTGATGTGTAGCAAGGGGCAAAAATACAACCAAATCACATTTTTCAACACGTCTCATAAACACAGGCGAACTTTCCACACCGACAATGATATAAAAATACAAGGAATTGAATATTAATTTTGGAATATGGGCTAGGCGAGGACATTTTTGCATTTTATCAAGCCAATGATAAATTTGAAATTCTTTTCAAAGAACAAATAAGGTTTTGTATACCACCAGTACCGCCAACGACTGACAACCTTGGATTGGAATACTGGAATACCTTTCTTGGAATACCGAGTTGACCTTCTCTGCACCTAACATTGAAGGACGCCGACGAACCACAATTATTTTATTAGGATCAACCTAAGTTTATTAAAGACCATTTAATATTTTATGTATATTTAATATAGTACATTTCACTCAATTTTAGAAGACAAACTTTATAATATTTTCAGTATGAGAGGAAATTTTACAAACTAGAGAAGAGTAAACATAACATTCTAGTTAATAGAATATGACTGTTTTTTAAGGTAACGCGGCATTTTTAATCTTAATCTTCATTGTAACAAACGTGAAGGAATTGGCTCACTTATACATGGTGAACGACAACTCAGGTCTGCGAGCAGAACGGCGCCGTATTTATAACATCAAACAACGCGTGCCCATTTTAATGAGGGGTACCCGTCTTCGGACTATATGTTTAACATAAAACACCTTTGAGTCTATCCAACGTATTTTAACCCAAATAGTTTTTTTAAAATTAATCGAATTAAACCATTCTTATTTGAAGAGAATGCCCTCGTTCCCGCCATTCGTTATTCGTTTTTGTTCAACAATATTGGATCGAGTTCAATAAGTGAACGTCGTCGGTACGTTGCGGTAACCATACCTTTTGTCAGTAACAGTTGTCGGTACCCATAACTTTAACATAATTGCTGGTAAACGTTGGAGTGTGTAATTGTTTGATGGTTTTTCCCGGTTGTACTGTAGAGAAGAAGCTTTCTGCTCAATAGTGTATTAAAGCTTTTCTGTAATTTGGTAAACATGTGAAGGCCAGAGTCCCTGTAGGGAAGCGCGAATTGCTCCTCGACCATCAGCCGACCGGGAGAGATTCCCCCGGGCCACCCAGCTCGAGACGACGTGGACGGGAGTGGAGCCACGGCTGCAGCGTACCGTTGCCGGCGCCGTCGAGTCGTTTTATCTGTGCACATGCAGTCGCCGTGGCAGCTACCCGGCTCCCTTTTAAAGAACCCATTCTCTCACTCCTGATGCTGACGCGTGACCCTCTGAGCAGTAGCTGCGATCAACCAGTTGTCCGGGGGGCTTCTGGGCTAGTTAGCAGCCATTCTGTCGCCCGGGAAGGGTACACACTCAATCCAAGCTGCAGAGGGGAATCTGTGTCAAAAATACGTTTACTCAGTGTCGCACCCGGATTGTTCTTGTGCGTTTAAGAAAACTGTCCTTAACATTTACCCGGGGCATGAAGCAACGGCATGAGTGTACAATGATGCTGTACTTGAAGGAAAAGGCGTAATATTTTTAAAAGAATGCTTCATATATCTTTTTCAATGGCACATTACACGGTAATGATGGTTATTTGGTTTGTGGCGGAATTTAATTCCTCGCTAATTGTGACGCAAACTGGTGCATGAAACTCATTGTCAGAAACCGGATAGGGTGTGCAACAGTACACCCGGCACCCACAGAACAATTCGTGCAAAGTTCGAAGAGGCAGACCACAACGCAATTCAATTAATGCCTTATATTTCGTGGCGAGGCTTAGGCAATCAGGCCTGCTCTTCCGCCTGACCACGCAAATTTTGCCACGCTCCTTTCACCGTCTGGCAGAGGAAGCAGGTATCACTCGGGTGATGGAACTGACAATTTTAAAAAAATGCTCAGAGGCGGCATTTAGATGTGCGTATCTTTCACATGCTGTAAATCTACAACATGTGACAGCCGGCCCTACTTACCTCCAAATGAAGGTGTACGAAGGTTTTTTTATCCTAAAAATCCTCAGTGTCGATCGGGTTTGAATCCACGAACTTGGGCGTAACAGTCCGATACTCTAACGGTTACACCATCGAACTCGATGCACACCAACCCTTACGCCATTCAACCATCGAACTCGACGCACACCAACCCTTACGCCATTGAACCATCGAACTCGATGCACGCCAACCGTTACACCATTGAACCATCGAACTCGATGCACGCCAACCGTTACACCATTGCACCATCGAACTCGATACACCAACTGTTACACCATTTAACCATCGAACTCGACACACAAACCGTTACATCATTGAATAAGCAAACTCGATACACAAACCGTTACACCATCGAAATCTGACGAACTGCGCCACCCACCGGAGAGTCGTCGTAGGCGATGAGCCGGCGTGGCAGGCGCGCCACGGCCCGGCGCGCTTCGAGCTCCGCCGGCGAGTAGAGCTCGGCCTTGGGCGCCGCCAGCTGCTGCATCTGCGTCAGGTGCCAGCTCACCACCGGCAGCGACGCGGCCGCCAGCGCGCCGAAGCTGTCTATCTCCGGGTAGCGCTCCGGGTTGGCGATCAGGGTGAAGAGGCGGCCCTTTCACAATCGGACGAGAAAGGATGCTTTAGACTGTGGACTTGGGACACGTGTCAGGTATATAAAACTACAAAGACACAAAGACATTAACAGCAAAACCGAGTGAAACCTAGTGCACAATTTTTGGCTATTTGATTGCTAATTAATTACCATAACATTAATTTAATTGCCATTTATTTAAAAAACGCAGTGCTTTTCCAGATTAACATCGAGGTAGCAAAATATTTGTGGTTTTTACTCCCTTAAATAACTAAAACTACAACAAAATTGTTTCCCATTTAATTGCTAATTAAGTAATGAATTAGCTATTAAATGGCAAACAAGTTTGTGGTAGTTTTAGTTATTTAAGGGAGCAAAAACAACAAATATTTTGCTACCTTGATATCAAGTTAGAAAAACACTGCGTTTCTTTCAATAAAGTGCAATTAAATAAATTTCTTGGTAATAAATTAGCAATTAAATAACAAAAAATGTTTTGTAGTTTTTGTTGTTTTAGGAAGTAGAAACCATGAATGTTTTGCTATCTTGATATCAAGCTGGAAAAATACTGCGTTTTTTAAATACATAGCAATTAAATTAATGTTATGGAAATTAATTAGCAGTTGAATAACCAAAAAATGTCCACTAGGTTTCACTCGGTTTTGATGTTAATGGCTTTGTAGTTTTATAAACCAGCACAATTCAGCACGTCACGTGTCCGAGAGAGAGTCCATATTAGGGTCAGCCGACGTTGCGTAAAACTATTACAAAGCTTGGGTTCAGAGCAACGGACAAGTTGGCAAGGTTTCTCAGGCTATTTGAAGGGCCCTGATGCTCGAAAATGTATGGTAATACGGTTTTTTTCCGGCTCACAAACCGTGACATTTATTGGAACATTGGAGGGCTGCACGTGACTAGATTTTGCCATTGGCTGTTGCAATTTTTTTTCAACTAAATATCTAGAATTTCACGGTTATTTTTATTGATTAGTCAATAAAGGCACGAGCTATTTGCCCACCTGGGAAGTCGGGCGCTTCTGCGAGCACAGGCAACTACCCCTGGCTCCACTCTCATTTTCCTTCCAAAACCAAACTAGTTGTGCTACAGAATGACGCAGACGTTCCCGTATTAGTATTCTATATCCTTTGGACTCGGCTAGTTATACTAACTTGCTATATACTCATTCCAGCTGCCATCTATCGCCGCCCAAAGTACATTTTTTGAAGTTTTCTTAATTTTTCGTTTTCATAATAATAGAGCGGAAATATTATTTTGTAAATATTAACGAACAGTAAAACCGCATCCTCAATTGCAATTTTCTTTGAAACATTTAGAGCAGTGGAGGCGCTTAAGCGCTACTATAACTACTATAAAATACTATTCGAAATTTGAAGCTCATTTGAAGTAATGTGAAGTACTTTAATTGACAAATCTAATAGTGTTTGCAAATTGCTGGAAATGTGCATTTTATCGGCGTGAGAAATCTATAAAAATTATATTTGTGTAATTTTGAGAAAACAAAAAATACTCACGTCATAAAATATACTCAGAATTTTATGCCATATTAAAGAGTGCAATTAGAACTGTCCTTCAGAAAAGTTTGAAGAACGAATTTGAAGCTGTTTTTGAGAAAATGGCGTTTAAGCGATTCTGAAAATGAGAAATTTTGAGCTAGGGGTCACAGAAAACGGTTGAATTTTCCAGAAATTTTGTATGACATTATTCGAAGGACATGTACTCATAAAAATAATATGAAAAAATTGCCGGTAATATAAATGTTAATGACGTAAGAGACAAGTAAAAAATTGTAATTTTTGAAACAGCCAAAGAATAAAGCAATGTGATGTTTATGTCATATTATAGAGTACATTTTGCACTATCGCGGAAACTACTATAATTTTTGCAAAACTGTTCATGACGTTAATTAGAGAACAACTTTTATTTGAAGGGAAAACATCAGCTCTCTTCAATTTTCTAGTCGTAAGAAGACGCCCGAAAAATATTGAAACTTTGAAATTTTCGAAAATTTAGAGTTAAACCTGAAAACCGGACCAATGCCACCTTTATAAGTGTATTTTACTCTGTTCTTACAAGGAATTTAAAGAAAAAAATTGGAGCTGTTTTTGAGAAATTTTCGGGGGTTACATGTAAAGTACTCCCAAATTTTAAAGAACTTTTTCAAAATATTAAGCTTATAGACAGGAGTTTCTTTTATGTAGAAAAAAATCCTACGTATGGTTTAGGCACTAATCGTGGTCACGGACGGACGGTTGTTTTGCTGTCAATTAGTTTTTCGGTATCATGGACACTCGAAACAGGGATTCTGGTTACATCACATGTTAGAGGATTTTTTCTTAATTTAGCAACCGGATTTACCCACTTTTTCGTTATTAGGGCCCAGCAATGAATTTTTTTCTGCCTCAAATCCACCATTTTTTCGCGCAACATTACATTACCTTTCCCTATACTACGATTTTTAATCCGTATATACGTATGTATTCAGAAAAGTAAAAACCCTCCAATCCAGACCCAACTTCGTAGTCTGTGAAGAGTAACGTACTTGATAGGCGGCGACGACGACGACGGCGGAGGCGAGCAGCGCGGCGGCCAGCTGCAGGCGCTGCGGCGTGTCGCGAACCTTATCCTGCGGAGCGCCCCCGCACGAGGAGAAGGCGCGCAGCGCGGCGGCGGCGCTGGAGGCGAGCGACCCGCCCGCCACGGCGCACCACGCCAGGGCGTACCCCGCCGCGCACACCGCCAACGCCCCTGAGCGCCAACGCAGGCGACATTTGGCTTATTTACTTACTTATTTAATAATTCATTAAACGTCAAAAACAATTAAAAACTGGAGGCAACATATGGGATTGATGCAAAATCTTATTGCAGTAGCACATGACATTGAACTCCGGAATCTCTCCCCTCGCCCAAGATTTTTTGGTAAAATTTGAAGATAAATATTCTTTCATATACTACTAAAACTTCCTCAAGCGGAACGTATATAACGCGGAAAGCTGTCCCAAGTGAACATAAACCGTGGCCCTGGCGAACGTGAATTATACAATATTACTTTCAATAATGCGAAAAATACCGGTCCGTTGAGGGAGATATCGTAATGAATAAGTTTTTGAATTGGCAAATGAGCTGGAGAGATTGGTCCTTAGCCTTTTTCGTATCTCATGTGAAAGATTTGACTGATTTTTGAGAGAACATGAAAAATAGTTATTCCTTCATAGCTCATTCCTATAGTCATATAATTATTTTCCACCGATTCCCTGTAGAGGTCAAGGAAAATCCGCAGATAGCGAAACGATGTTCAGAAGCAAAGCAAGGGGTTTCTCTCAGTATTTACTCAATGGAGTAAGACAAATTGTTTGGAAAAGCTCACTGAGGTGAGGGTCATTGATACTGAAACTGAAGTACAGTACTTGTTACAGGCATATTTAGTTCTTCAGAAATATTGATGACGGTGGCCTTTATTCGAATACATAATTTTGAAGAACATATTTCATTAAAAACAACTGTGACTTTCAATAATGCAGTTGGAGAATGTTAAAAAAGGTTTTCAACTTTTGAAAATTATAGATTTCAATAAAAAAAACTGCACCATTTTTATAAGCATTCTTCACGTAATTTTATAAGCATATATTCTTAATTTTATAAGCATTTATATAATGACTATATTTTATCTAAATAATTTTTTCATTACTTAATTTTATAAGCATATACTTCACTTATTTTTATAATCATACTTAAGCATTTTTATAAGCATATCTTTTAGAGCTAATATTAAAAACATTTGGAACACCTTTTGAGAAAAATTCGAAAATGTCGTAGGGGCTTCTTGTAAAATACCTCCCAAAATTTAAAGATCCATTTCAAATTTGAAGAGCCCGTGAGATCATTCAGATCGAGGAATTTTAGTGATCATTCGAAAAAAGGAAAGAACGAAATTAATGAAGGAACGAAAGGAAGGAAGGTAAAAAGGAAAGAGGGAGGAAGGAAGTGGGTAGCGGGAAGGAAGTGGGAAGCGGGAAGGAAGTGGAGCGGGAAGGGAGTGGGGCGGAAGGGAGTGGGAGCGGGAAGGGAGTGGAGCGGGAAGGGAGTGGGAGCGGGAAGGGATGTGGGAAGCGGGAAGGGAAGTGGGAGGCGGGAAGGGAGTGGGAGCGGGAAGGGAGTGGGAGCGGGAAGGGAGTGGGAGCGGGAAGGGAGTGGGAAGGAAGGAAGCCAGAGCGAAAGTTACGCACCCCAGACGTCGGCCCCGAAGACGCGCAGCGGGAGTGTGAGTGGGGGGAGCGGCGCGGCGCGGGGCACCGCGATGAGGAACGCGCTTCGGGCGTCGGTCGCCGGCAGCGCCGCGTAGAAGCGCGCGCCCCACACGGGCATCGACAGAACTACCGTCATGAAGTCCAGGTTGCCTACTGCCGTCTCGAACACCAGCACGTTCCCCAACCACTGGATGTAGTGACCCGTCATGTTGGTGAAGAATTTGTTCTGAAACATTCCCATTCAGAACAGCCAGTAAATGGACAATATTACATACAGTTAAACCTGACTTAAGCAGACAGCAGTGGGACCGGCAAAAGATGGCCGTTTGAGGAGACCATTTAATCAAGGTTTAAGGCTTTCTGGAAGCGTAAATAAAATCTAATTTTGCTAATAGTTATGAAATTAAATGATGTATTTAGCATTTATATTTGCCATAAATGACAAAATACAATTTAAAAAGGCATATATAATCATTTTTCTCCTCTCGATTAATATCGAGATAACACATCATTCACTTGCCACTCCTCTTAGTCGAAAAACTTATTTTTCTTTCACTCAAACTCATAGACTTCACCGAATAAAACAAGGAAACTAGATTTGAAGATGCAAATCATGTCATCTACAACATTCACATTCTGACGGAGTTGGCGAATGATCTTTAGATCGGGTTTGCGCGGAGTGCTTCGTTAGTCCTTAAAAGATTCCACAGAATTATCAAACTACAGGAATCCCGTTAAAAGTAAACTAGTGGTGCTACAGAATGGCGCATACTCTCCCGTACTTGTTTTCTAAATCATTTGGTCTCAGGTAGCTATTCGGAATTGCCACATACTCTTGCCAACTGCCTTCTATCGCTGCCCAAGTAATTTGTTAAAAAACTTTTCAAAATTTTTCGGGTTCCTAATATTCGTGCGGAAATACTATTTTATGAATATTAAAGAACAGTAAAACCTCGTTCTAAATGGCAAATTGCCTTTAAAATTCTTAGAGCCGTTTTTAAGAAAAAAGCGCTACTGTTAATAAGAAATTTGAAGCTCGTTTTCACAAAAAATTGGAATTTTCGAAAAACATAATTTAAGTCATTTGAAGCAGTTTAACTCACAAATATCTCAGTGTTTACAAATGGCTGGAAATGTGCATATTAATGACATGTGATGTATTAAAAAAATATACATTTATAATTTTTGAAAACAAAAAAAAACACCAGAAATTAACTTTAAGTCATATTAAAGAGTGCCATTAGCACTATCCATTTGAAAAGTTTGAAAAAAAAACATTTGGAGCTGTTTTTGAGAAAATGGCGATGGGGCGTTTCTGAAAATGCGGAATGTTGAGCTAGTTTTCACAGCAAACGGTTGAGGTTTTGAGAATCTTTACCTGACGTTATTTAAAGCACATGTACTTATAAATACAATAATACAAAAATACAAACAAATCGCTGCTAATGTATATATTAACAACGTTAGATAGTAAAATAAATTATATTTTAGTAATTTTTGAAATGAAGAGAATATATCAATATGTCGTTTATATCATCTCAAAGAGAACGTTTAGCACCATCACTACCAAAAGTTTAAATAAATTATTTCGAGGCGTTTTCGAAAAATTCTTATTTTTGTTTAAAATTGCAAATATTTTACGTAATATTGCGCGAAAATTGGTAAAATTTACAAAAAAATGTGCAAGACCTTGAATGAGAGAACGAATTATGGACAACACGTTTTATTTGAAGGAAAAATCTATAACTGGTGACTGAAAATCTAAACGGTGAAAATCGGACCTATGCCACTTTTACTCCATTCTCAAAAGAAATTCAAAGAAAAAAAGAGCCATTTTTGAGAAAATTTTGAAAATGTCCGGATCATGTAAAGCACCCCAAATTTTAGAGAACGATTTTCAAAATCTCAAATCTCTGGCTCTCTTTCAACTTGAGCCAGTTGGACAGGGGTTTCTTCAATTTGGAAAAAATCCTACTAATGGCGTATGCGCTACTAGTGTTGACGGAGGGACAATCGGACGTTTATTAAAGATCCACTTTTTTTGGTATAAGGGGACCAAAAAACATGTATTTTCATTGAAATCTCGAAAACGATTTTCCGCAGCATTACATAACTTTCCCTATTCAGCGTAGATTACTCCATATATACGTACGTGTACAGAAAAGTAAAAATGAATGCGTTCTTGTTTTATTATTATTCTTTTTTAATTGAAATACAAAGTAATTCCACTCCGAGGAAGAAGACTGAACATCATTATTCGAAGTAATCTGAATGCGTTTCAGTCCTGTTAAGTAAGATACGTCAACAAGTAAGGAATATTTAACTGAAATGAATGAAAGACACAAAAACTTACCAAACGAGGTTCGTCCTTTTCAAATGTAGCAGGCACCCAAAGCAAATTGAAAAACTTTTGAATTGCCCTCAATAAACGATAAGTGTCTCCTTGTAGAAAGCCATTGTATCCAAGCGATTTCATATTGGTCAAATAGTAACGAAATGAAGTTTGCACGAAAGTAATGACTGGAAATCTTTCGAGTTGACGAAGGCGAAGCTGCACCAGAAAGTGAGCGAGGAGAACCACACTCTCTTTCTCGGAGGCGGAGAAAGGTGTGGGGAGAGACGCAGAAGAGAGGGTGCGGAGACGGGCAAAAATAGACGGTGTAGCGCAGACGGTCGCTGGAATGGAGTCAGTGTTCAGGGAGATGCAACCAGAACAATCAAAGGTGGATGTGCGAGGCGACGAGGAGCCTCGTGTCGTTCTTGAAGAGTCGAACGTGGGTGAATGTGGGATCGAGGAAGGATGATTTGCTTTGGATTTAGATGCTTGGGTGGCATGTATGTTGGAGAAACCACACGCCTCTGCAGAAACGGTGGTCTCAACTGGAACTGAGAAAGTTTCTTGTTCATTGTTGGAGTGCTGTGCATTTGATGTTGGTTCAAATGCGCGGGAAGTGACTTGGGTTGAGAAATCACATGCTGTTGTTGAAGCAGTGACCGCAGCTGGGACCGTGGAAGCAGGCTTTGAAGTGATATCAGATATCTGGGTAGACTGAGAGACTGATACGGGGGCAAGAGCGGAAGAGGAAGATACTGTTTGTTCACGCGGAGAATCTGCGGGCACTGCCTTGGCGGCGGCGACAGCCTGTATCGCCCGTCGAGCCTGTCTCTCCCGCTGGTAGCGCCGCGCCGTCAGGCTGGACGGAGTCGACGAGCAGCGCCGACCAGCCGGCGGGGGGGCCTCCCGCAGCAAGAAGGCTCGGAAGGACTGGTGGCGCTCGAACAGGATAGCACGCATCTGCCTCCCCTGCGCATGCCCCGTCCTCTCCCCGTCCTCTCCCCGTCCTCCTCCCCGTCTCTCCCCCGTCCTCTCCCCCTCCTCTCCCCCTCCCTCTCCCCCGTCCTCTCCCCCGTCCTCTCCCCCGTTCCTCTCCCCCGTCCTCTCCCCGTCCTCTCCCCCGGTCCTTCCCCCGTCCTACCCCCGTCCTCGTCCCCCTTCCTCTCCCCCGTCCTCTCCCCCGTCCTCTCCCCGTCTCTCCCCCGTTCTCTCCCCGTTCCTCTTCCCGTCCTCTCCCCCGTCCTCTCCCCCGTCCTCTCCCCCGGTCCTCTCCCCGTCCTCTCCCCGTCCTCTCCCCCGTCCTCTCCCCCGTCCTCTCCCCCGTCCTCTCCCCCGTCCTCTCCCCCGTCCTCTCCCCCGTCCTCTCCCCGTCCTCTCCCCGTCCATCTCCCGGTCTCTCCCCGTTCCTCTCCCCGTTCCTCGCCCCCGTCCTCTCCCCCTCTTCCCCGTCCTCTCCCCCGTCCTCGCCCCCGTCCTCTCCCCTTCCTTCTTCCCCCGTCCTCTCCCCGTCCTTCTCCCCCTCCTCTCCCCTTCCCTCCCCCTTCCCCTCGCCCTTCCCTCCCCCTTCCCCTCCCCTTCCCTCCCCTTCCCCTTCCCCTTCCCCTCCCCCTCCAAAACTCTGCCTTGCTTCCCCACCCCGCCCACCGAGAGCACGATACGGCGCCGACGAGCTCAGCTGCCCGCGCGCTTGCGCTTCGTATGTTCAGCTCCTGGAACAGCGCAAGGGAAAACGCTCGGTAACACTCGACGCGCGCTTTTATTACACTCCCCGATGAGACTTTCCCGAAAGATAGAGCGATTCAATGAATACAGATTTGCAGAAAAAACGCTGTATATTGGAATATTTCCCTCAAGCTAAATTTATTACAATGATGATATTTTTGAGGAAAAGTATTGAATCGCTCTATATTTCACCTTATGGCATATATAACGTCACTTATATATATTCCAAACAATGCGTTTATTAAAAACGTGACGAATATGAGTTCGCTTTTCTACGAGAAACTTGTATTTTTTCGCCTCCTTAAGACACTACAAATATTTAAAACAGAGATTTTTGTGGTGAATCTGTTCTTTAAAACTAGATCTTAACCTTATATCAATAAAAAATAACTGAATTTTTAAATTTGCACTTAAATTGTTAATATTAATGTGTCGGGATGTTTCAATGAGTGGTCGTCGGGAAGAAAGAGTCATCGGATGCAGAAACAACTACCTTCAAAAAATAGTTACTGCCTATTGGGATGTTCGGCGAGAACCCTTGTTAAAACGTATTATGTGTATCGAACGCAAATGCCACGTTGCATCGACATCTACAAGTCTCGCTTTCATACGTACCACGCCATGTACTGGAAAAAACAACTGCTCTGCGTTCCTATGCCACTTTTCAATGAGAAAAAGTTCTTAGTTTTCATCAGGTAACTTTGTTTTAATTAAAAAAAGCGCCGGGTTTTTTTATTTTGTTCGTTACTTGGCTTTATAACTGTTCGAATAAAGAGTTTCTCAGCACATTCCTGTGTCCTCAATGACGTAGAGAACGAGATAATTTGTTGCGAAACATGATGCTGAGGACAAATTACATTCGAACATTCACATATTATTTTCTTTTACGCTATCGAAGTTACGAGCGGGACACAGGCCGCAGCTGGACAAAAATCAAACTCCCGACAGGTCTCCAGGTATGTGCGGTACTGTAGTTCATGTTAGTGTAAAGTGTGTGTTGGAAGATAATAGACAAGGAAGAGAGAGGAATAGATCGTCTTGGTCCGTGACCGGTTTCTTAGGGTTCTGCCCGGTCATTCGCCTCCTAGTTGTTGATCGTTAGAAACCCCGGCCAAAATTCCGAACCGAACGGCAGTCCGCTAGATTGTCTTCGGTCGAACTTGTGCGCCGCAACATGAGAGAGATGAGCAGAGAGAGAGAGAGAGGGGGCGAAGAGAGAGGGCGAGAGAGAGAGAATGGGGGAGAGAGAGAGGGGGAGAGAGAGAGAGGGAGATAGGGGAGATAGGGAAGAGAGAGGAGATAGAGAGAGAGAGGGAGATAGGAGAGAGAGGAGATAGGAGAGAGAGGGAGATAGGGAGAGAGAGGGAGATAAGGAGAAGAGAGGGGATAGGAGAGGAGGGAGATAGGGAGAGAGAGGGAAGATAGGGACGAGAGAGGGAGATAGGGAGAGAGAGGGGAGATAGGGAGAGGGAAGAGAGAGGGAGATAGGGAGAGAGAGGGAGATTGGAACGTAAGGCACTTGCGTTAGTAGTCCGGCTCAGGCCGGTGCGTTGGCGTGTCGGCGCGCAGGCAAGGCGTGCAGCGCGCGCAGCCGCGCGCTGCCACCACGACCCCCGCGCATGCTCAGCCAAGCCCGGCGCGGCGCCGAGGAGCGGGCGCGTGGTTCGCGCGCGCCACAGCAGCAGCCGCCACCCGCGCGCCCGTGCAGCGCCGCGCCCACCGCGCGCCGTCGCCCAGCGTGCACCACGGCCACGCCCCCTGCGCACGCGGCGCGCCCAGCGAGGCCCTCCCAGTGCTTTACATCGCTAGTCGCTGCTGCTTGGTTTTCGCTACTCGCGTGTTCAATTCCACACACATAGGGGCAAAATTCCGAATTTAGTAGCAAGAGAAGAGGGGCGAGGAGAGACGGGGGGAGAAAAGAGGAGAGACGGGAGAAAGAGGAGAGAGACGGAGAGAAAGAGGAGAGAGACGGGAGGAGAGAAAGAGGGAGAGACGGGGAGAAAGGAGAGAGGAGACGGGAGAAAGAGGAGAAGACGGAGAAGAGGAGAGAGACGCGAAAAGAGGAGAGAGGACGGGAGAAAGAGGAGAGAGACGCGGAAGAAAGAGGAGAGAGACGGGAGAGGAAGAAAGAGGAGAGAGACGGGAAGCAAAGAGGGAGAGAGACGGGAGAAAGAGGGGAGCAGAAGGTGAGAAAAGGAGAGAGACGGGAGAAAGAGGAGAGAGACGGAGAAGAGGAGGGAGACGGGAGAGAAAGAGGAGGGAGAACGGGAGAAAGAGGAGGGAGACGCGAGAAAAGAGGAGGAGACGCGAGAAAGAGGAGGGAGACGCGGAGAAAGAGGAGGGAGACGGCGAGAAGAGGAGGGAGACGGAAGAAAGAGGAGGGAACGTGAGAAAGAGATGGGAGACGGAGAAAAGAGGAGGGGAGACGGAGAAAGAGGAGGGGACGGGAGAAAGGAGGGACGGAGAAAGAGGAGGGAGCGGGAGAAGAGAGGGAGACGGGAGAAAGAGGAGGGAGACGCTGAGAAAGAGGAGGAGACGGTGAGAAAGAGGAGGGGACGGAGAAAGAGAGGAGACGGGAGAAGAGGAGGGAACGGGAGAAAGAGGAGGAGACGGGAGAAAGAGGAGGAGACGGGAGATGTTATTGTCACACAATGCTGGTATTCTAAGTATCTCAATTATTTCATGATTGACGGAATGTATTGATTGCTACTTACACATATTTTAACACACACAAAAAGAAAACATAACAAGAGGTCAACTGTTATCACAGTAACATCTTATCTAAATACGTAGTTTCTCGTAATTAATGCAAAAGTTCATCGTGTCTAATGTAATGCATGCCACTGAAATCATTGTTAATACTGAACTTTAGCGTTTTGTACAACGTGCATCAAACAGGTGTGCTTGTTTAATTACTCACACTGCATCTCATAAAAGATGCCGTACAACATTGCGAGCCGTAAGGCGTGCGTACCGGGTCCGCCCGCCTCCGCCCACGCCAGCCCTGCCTCCGGCGGGTCCCGCGCCGCTGCCGCCGGCGTTCCCGCCAGGCTGCGTGGCCGGCGGCGGCGGCGTGCGGCGACCTGTGGAATCGCGAAGCCAGCGCCCGCCCCCGCCCCCGCATCGATTAGCCTCGCGTGGGATGCGCGAGCGCTGGCGCTGCGGCTGGGGCTGGCGCTGTGCGACGACGTGACGAACAGAGGAAGATCGTCTTTCACGACGTCCTGCGGCCGCTCGGATGAGACGGCATTTGGCGACGAGTAGGGAAAAGTCCCAGCTGCACCTGGTGAGCCCAAATCGATCGGTGACATGTCGGGCGATATGTCGGCCACCAACATCGATGTTTCCTCTTCGATCGTTGGCGGTATGTCTACTGGATCGGCTTCCAGACCGGTTTGCAGTTTCGTAAACGCGTGAGTGCGTGGCGTTTGCGAGAGAACAGTAGAGTTTGTTTCTGTCATTTCTTTTGGTGCGCCTGGTGCTGTGTCAGTCACGAGCGTCTGTTTTTCTTTGTGTAACGACGATTTGGCGGTGGTCAAGGGAATTTTGTAATTTGGCAGCGTATTGTGGAATTTTAGAATGTGTGACAGCGCCGAGCGAAATAAAGACGTTGTTCCTGGAGCCGTATTTGTTGTACGTTTAGCCTTCAACGGTGGTGGTCGCTCGAGAAGTGCACTCGTGGAGTCGATCACATTGTGATGGTTCGTTAAACACATTTTCAGCTTCATGAATATTCCATTATTCTCTCGTGAGTTCAATTTACACGTTTCTACTCCTGTGGGTTTCGGAGAAAATTTCGCGTCTGTCTTGCTCATTTCGACTTCTGTTGGATGCTGAGAGGACGGAGTTTCTCTTTTAGAGTTAATACGTTTATTTGCAAGGGCTAGAGAAGGCGAGGTATGTGATGTTTCTCCAAAGTGGTTAGATTTCTTTTTGTCGTCCTGTACCTTGATCTTTTTCATTTCCAAATCGCTTTCAACGAATTGAAACTTTTTCGATTCAGACGATTTTAGATTCAGCGACGATTCTCTCTCATTACTCGAAACTCTTTGGTGCTGAGGTTTTAATTTCCTTTCGTATGTGTCCAACCTTTGAGTTTTATTTTCTACTTTAACATTCATCTTTCTGTCAATATTCTCTGTTGATCCAGGGGAACTCTTTGACGTCCGTTTTTGAAAGACAATGGTTTTTATTGGGTAAAATCGTGACGAATTTATTCTTACAGGGCGAAGTTGAAGTTGTAATGTTTTTGTTGGAATTTCATAATATTCCATGAAAACCACAACTAGACACAAGACAGCTATTTGATTTACATAGATCTTCAATTTAAACATTTTCTTGGTTATTTTTTGTACAGGAAGTTCAGAAGCAACCCTGAAAAACAAACGTTTATTATTAATTCAAGAGTTCCAATTAATGATTACCGTTACGAACTTCTTTAAGAAATAACAATAAAATTAACATTCCTGCACAGTGATTTTTCACCCCTATATTTAAGAAAATCAAATAAAGCGAAAAAGACTCACGAAATCATTATTACAATAAGTGGATTATAATTTCTGAATTTTTCTGTCGTATTAAAATATTCTATCAGAAATAAATATCTGTATTATGAATAAATGTATATCAACAAAGCGAGAGTCGCTGCTAGCTGGACATAGGAAGAATTCGGAAAACCTTTACTTCATGGTCTAAAATAGCATGGAATAAAGAACCAATACACTCACTTTAAAGTTTCAATGTTACATGTACTTACAATAAATTTAAAATATGACCATTGAAAAACATTTAGGGAGCTTATATTTGTGTTCCGCAAGTTCAAACAAGAGATTTAATAATTCAGTTTTAAAGCGCTCAATTGTTTTTATTTGAAAGACTAATCCCCAATAATGCATCGCAGAATAAGCACAGAAAGCGGAACAAATCCTATATTATTTCTGCTCGCGTTGGGAATGAAATATAAAATAACGAATGCTTTTGTATTTACAAATGCAGCAGAAAATAACCGTAGACCAACTACTGTCTAAAGAACTAGGTTACCACTTCGGGATGAAAAGTACACAAATAGCATATTATTTCAAGTAATACCTATCCATGTCATGTTATATTATTCGGGGTCCTACACTCTCGGCTGCGTAGCGTAAGTGAGTCCTAGTTTTGCATCAAATGTCATTCACAATATTACGAAATTCTCACAGATATTTCGATATGTTCATTGCAACAGTTGTGGAACGTCGTTTCTTATGCGTTTTAGAGCGTATCGAGTGATAATTTCGTAGTTCGTTGATTATCTTCAATAACAGTAAGAAGAAAAATTTGCTTCTCTCTTTCCTTTGCAGCTAAATCTTTCAACGACGCTCTCGATCAGTTTCTTCAGTTTTGAGTTCCTTTCTCATTCCTACAGCCTTCGTAAATCAAAAATACCGTTCGTGGTTGGCACTTTTCAATTGAGTTGTTTGACACAATGTAAACCAGACCACCTCCATGTTGGTGCAAACAATCATGTGGTGCTCCATGTGGTGTGTGCAAACAATCGCCAATAAAGTAAAACTTAATTCTCTTGATAATTTTATTTAACTTAATTAGAAGCACAGTTAGTAAACATTTCCATAATTTTCTTGAAAACGGTTTAGCTAGAAATTAAACCTTTGCCAATACCGGTGCCGAAGATCGCTAGGCCGGTAATGCCGTGGACCGAAGCGATCGCGGTTTCGAGTTCGCCTCGGGCTATGGTTGTATTGTGTTCGTCCTTTCACCCCCTATTATCATCATATCGTGTCATCCTCACAGTGGCCATACCGTTACAAGCAATAGTGGTCGCTAATGATCTAGAAGTTGGTGCGACCTTAAATTTAAAAAAACTAAAATTTTTGTGTGAAACTTAATGGTAAATTAGTATATGTCTTTATAGACAGATTTATTCCTTGAAAATTCCCAATTTTTAATTTGTTCTATGAAAATGTAAAAAAAGTACACTTCAAGTTTCACAATTGCAATGCCATATTAATAAGATAATTCAGCTTATTCGTAAAATATAAAATAAAGGAAACTAAATAAATTATCTCTGTTCTAATTTTCGTTGCATGTCTTTAAGTGCTTATATTCAGTCCATTGCACGGCAAGTCAGGCGCACTATCTGGGCTCTCCAGCCACTCGTGGGATAGCGCGAGCGGGCGGCACATTTCGAGAAGTGGCTGCTACACCACGCCGTCCTTGGCGCGATGGAAAAGCCGTCTCAAGGGTAAGGGTTCCCTCGCTTTCGTCTCTCTTGCGATAATAACGACATATACATAGTGGCCATTAAAGTGTACTTGAACTTCTGTTATCAACCAATGATCTGAAGTTTTCTATTTACTTGAAAAAACTTACTATCAGAAGTTTAAGTTCTCTTTAGTGTAGAACTTAAACAAATTGGATGCTCAATGTTCCAAATAAGACGAGCATTTTGATAAAAAAGAGAGAAAATAAATATTAACTAAAATTAAGACTGTTTCAAATAGTTAATTTCGAAACTACCAAGATTAGTAACCAATGTTAGGTTGTTCTGCAAAACCAACCGGTAATGAACTTGTTGCATTTATTAAGCAAATCAATAAAAAATGATAAATTTTGACATGATTTATTACTATTCTACATTCTCATGGAAGAAGTGTGCCAAACTATCCTAAGGACTGTAAAAACTAACCTCACAAGAGGGGTTGGTTGGGTAATTTTGACTTTGACTTTTAATGACTCTAAAATGTCAAATTATCACGAATAAATACCATCAAGTATCCCTATAACTCTTCCATTGACATAATAAAACATGTCAAAACTAATAATAGTTGTGTACAAACATTACGAACTGCTAACTGGTGTCAACTAGCCCATATTTCCCGCACATAAATAATATTCTCTAACACATCTCTATTACTTTGCGTTAGCGAAACTTTTGGACCAATGTTGCCATCTGTGAACATTACTTACAACTAAGTATTAATACTTTAATTCAAAAAAGTAAATGATTAATCTATAAATTCTATCAATATTTTTCAGTGAAATTATGGGAAAATCCTATTGTTCTTTAAAATTAATCCAGATAACTAATTTAAAATTCAGTCTACCCTGGTTATAGTTAATTCGGATGTTCAGAACTGAAGTCACTGGACCTGATGCACAAACCTTACTAGTACCACTGACAAAAAGATTTGATTGCAGTGAGCTCTCAACATTAGTTATAGTGAACAGAGTAACCACAGCTTCAAGGGTAAAAATCGCTTCCTTACTGTGATTACATACAATATTTAACAGACAGGAAAGAGTGTTTGAAATTTATTTTCGTAACAATTATGATAAATGAAGGGTGTTGACGGAACCGTGCTATTAAGGAAATTGCTTCACCTCGTCAGTGACAGTTCTGTACAGCCAGAAGAATAAATGGACGCGAAGTTGAAAACTAGAGAAGTTGGGTCGAGCTTGAACATCGTGAATGTGGTGAACAGACAGAATAGAAAAAATAGTGTGATGATGAATAGAATACAAAAAGGAATAAAGTGCTCCAACTATACAAAATACATTGAAGGGCTTTATACTACACTAAGGAACTTAGAGTGTGGGAACAATGTAGAATAATGTGTAACCAAACTACAAAGATATTGCAACTTTGAATTCTCAAAGATTTGATATTTTATAGTGCCTCTGCAGCAGTAAAACAAATCATACTTGAAAAACTGTAAAACTAATATACTTTGGGTTTATGGTTAATAATAAACCCCTGATTTATAGAAGCAAATATATTATTCCACATAGGTTCATATAACCGGAGTCGGCTGAATCAAATATTGAAACACAAAATGTGTGTAGATACATATTTGATCTGATATATGAACAACATAATATTGAACAATATAATATTTATGTTTCGAGTCCATGCATAAGTAATGAATTAATATTTTGAAGTAATATTACAATAGATAGCGAATGTAGATAAATTTGCTTCCTACATAAGAAACAAAAATTTGAATACATGTGTCAACAAAGCATTCTTTCACATTAAGTAAATTGTTATATCGAGTTGAAAAGTTTCATTGAGCTCGGAAGTAGTTATGACTAGGCTTTACCTGATCTCTTTGAAACACCGTGAGCAACAAGATATTCTAAATTCCTTTCCAACGAGAGTCTGAAAGTTGGAATGCTCATGGTATCCAACAGCAGCTCTTTAGCGACATAGATCGAAAAACGTTTAATGAACACTGAGACTAAATTTTCTTGATTTATATCCTAATTTGTCGAATGTGACCAAGATGCATACGCTAAGATTAGATGTTTCCTACTTTGCCAATATTCTCGATGTATTGCATTTTTCTTTACGACTTACATTTATCAAGAAATGTTTGATTTGCGAATAAAAGTAATCCGATTTCGTATTCGTAAAGGCATTTTGTATTTGAGACTAAAATGGTAAAACCTCCCATCACATTTAGTCCTAATCACTAAATTTTAATACAAATCGGAAATGTTTCCTGATTTCCTTTTAACAAGACTACAGAAGACAATTTTCATGAAGATTTAAAAAATAAATAACGTCAATGAATGAAGCAATTGATCATTTCTGATGAAAGACCCTCACAACATTTCTGATAAATTATTCAGAAGTCATGGGAAAAAGTACTTCCCTCTGAATTATACCTAAAGGCTTTAAACATTTGTAATCATTGGCCTTTTCCGAATCCATATGCCTTATGAAACTTTTGCGAGTGAGGTAAACTAATAGCGGACTTTTTAGACGGGTACAAGTATGAACGTTAATTTCAAAAAAGTATTAGCACTCTTTTTCTACATGTTAAATGATGAATTTATAAATTGAAAGTATTCACTCATGCGAATTAACTCCCTTTGTTTATATTGTCGCTTCAGAGGATTTAATGTTGTCATTTCTAGAATTAATTTGTGCATTTTATAAACTGAAAATATGACATTAAAATGCAAACAAATCATTGCCAACCTTTCAAAAAGAATGAACAAAATTATCGCCATAACAAGATAAGAATTGGCGAGTTAACGAAGGTTTGGTAGGTACGGAATTTTGAAAGTTGGGATGTTTTCCGTAATTTTGGGGGCCAAACTCAGACATTTGACAAAACTCTGAAGTACTCTACACTTTGATTTGGTCCTACTTCTACTTCTCATGGTTGTGTAGGCGACCGTAACTCTAGGATTTCCAGATTTTTGAATAGAACTCACATATCCAGTAGCAATAAGTGAAATAGCTTAGAAACTTGGTTGTTAATGACAAAAACGAATCAGAGGAATAATGACAATAAATTCGTCTATATTCGTGAATGTGACAAACAAAAATAAAATTGTTCTATTAAGAGGATATGGTTATAGGTGAAACGGAATTGAAAAATGTGTCCTCTGTGGCAGGAGAATAAAGTCTGTAGCCACTATCCCAAATACAGAAAAGTGGTCGACATCAATCTATGAGACTCCAGCAGTAGAACAGAAGTTGGGTTGATAGCAAACATAAGAATTCGGTCACACAAACAAGCGGCAGTTTTATCCTCACAGTTGATGAGGAAAGACGGACATAGATGCTAGGCGAAGACCATTGTCCGCAATGTTCTTTGACATAATTAAATGTAAGGAGTGCGTGAATGACGCGCCTGGCAGAAGTGTCATGCAAAGTTGTATGATTGTTGATAATGCTGCTTCAAAATTGGACTAAATATATCAAATTACAACCAGAAGTGTAAAGGTGGAAGTTGATATATAATCTGAATGTTCTGGTGTTATTAATGGTCTTGTAATTAAAAAAAGTGCTTTGTCTCATTTAGCATTTACTTATTAACTCTTACAATACCACAAAAGTGTGGTCAAAAATTTAGAGAAAAGACAGACCCAAAAGGGCAAACCAATCCGCGCTGCGGATTCCGCCTGATGATGCAAAATTCGTTACAGTACGTTTTGTTGTTAAAGAAGCTGTAGCGAGGTTTCTTAACTTTGAAGAGTGGTTTTAAATCCAACGATTTGTGAGTGAATATACATCCAATATCTAGCAATCATCCGAGACTTGTGTTCTTTCACAAAAAAGTTTATTGGTTATAATTGTATGGTGAATTACGTTTTAAATTAAGGTAAACAGAAGGATTTCTTTAGCATGTGTCCCCATGGCATACAGGTACCTGTCTAGGTAAATAAAAATAATTCATTACAGTTTGAGAAATATATTGAACTGCGGGTTCACAGTGCGTAGTGGTTATATTGTCCTAGAATGTACAAACCTCCCTTATTTCATGAGTGTTTAAGACTTAGTACTGAAGTACATAAAACAATGTTTTTGGGATTTTCTATTTTTTGTATAACGAATTTGTATACTTTTTAGATAGTCCACGTCCTTGCTGTTGGGAATTTTACGATTTGTCTCAGCATTCAAAGCCACGTTTCAACCATATTGATTCTTGTGACTTCGCTGCATCAATGCATTCACTTCTGTATCTTTAAATGATGTATTGCACTTAAAAATATATGAGGAGTTGTTGAGCAATAACTAATCGGAATAAGAGGAGGATAAGTTTCGGTGTGCCGCGCGTTGCCACTAGTTTCGTATGGCAACCGCACTCAAAAGCATAAATCGTAAATACGAGTTCATTCACCAAAACGTTTATTGAGTTCCAGTTAAACGTTCGCTTGGGTTCTTGATTCGAAGGTCATTGACGTTAGATAATATTTTTTTCTACCAGAATTAAACAATTTAAATTAACAACTTTAATTTAATTTCAACCGTGTGATGCACAGGTTGAAAATTATACTTACTTATTGAAAAATATGGAACTGGACTGACCATATTTCACAGAACCATGATGATGGAAACTACGTTTTTTCTACTGAATGTTTTCGCTTTAATGCCAAACGTTAAAGGAAGGACAGGAGGAAATTCTACAATCTATAAAACGACTTTATGAATGATAGTCAAAAGTTGCATACACTTCATTTTTTTTCTATTTCAGTTCCGTCGAACATCTCGGAACATACATAGACAAATATTCATTTAAAAAATACTCGCTTTCATAAATTGTAATGAAAAATGCATTCCAATCAGGATCTTGGCAGAAAATCTACTTTATTTCAGTAGGCTTAACAGTGATTAAATAGAATCAAAAGCAGCAGCAGAAATATACTACAGCTTTTTATAACTAACACTAAGAAGGAAGTTGTATTTAATTGGTTTGCAAAATGACAAGTCCGTAATGATTGTAAATTTGGGACTGAGGTTGAAAATTTAAAAAGAAAGATTAAAAGTTAGCGTGTGCTGAAAAGTTTACAAAAGACAGCGCTGACGAAAATCTTGAGACAAAAGGAACATGCTTTGATTTCAGGAGAAGAAATATATAGACTCTGACAATGTTCTTCACAATTATGAACATTTCTGGAATAGACAACCGAATATGTCTGCAAAACTAGAAATGGTGTTTAAGCACGAGATATAAATGAAGTTCAGAGAGGACAGTAATTGAAATGAAATGGATTCGACTTAATGAAATCTCACATGCAATACCAGAAACTGCCGTTGTTCTGCAGAGCTAGACAGAAATAGAATTGGGTCTGGGGGATGAAAGAAACAATATCCCAGCTTAATCCATTGAGGAACGCTATGAATGTTCACGCATCAACTATGAAAAATGTGTTGTTTTAACTAGCATGAAGTATGCATTTGGAAATAGTCCTAAAATAGGGAAGCGATTGATATGATTTTTTGACTTAGAAATTAAATGAATAGAAATTAGAAGTAAATTTGTTAACAAACTACAACATATTTTTGGCATTTAGCTACTAAAATTACTCATTATTAATGGATTAAGAAATTATTTATTTTGAGTGCGGAATGTACTTTCTGCTAATTAAAAATTGTTTAAACTTAAAATTAGTTTTTAACTTAATATCAGACTTATAAAATAGATAACTGAATTTAATATTATCGTAATACTTTTGCATAGTTTCCCCTTGCAGATATTCGAAATGTGAGGATGTGAACATACCTCTAAACAATTTTTTGCGGGCACCATTTTCTCCTATTCAATAGAACTTTGAAAAGCACTAACATTCTTCGCGCGTTGCCTGCGAGGCGAAAGAAAAAAAAAAATAATTGGAATAGTTATTTCCGAATTCTTTGGACTAGTTTGGCGCGTCACGTCCAACTATTTTCTCCATTTTCTGGGAACAAGGGCGCTATCGACTTTCCTCCTTCCCCGTCTTTCTGTTCGCGTCCCCCTTCTACTCCTCCACCCCCGCAGGAGGAGGCTGCATTGGCATTCAGGGACGGCGCGACGCGACGCGACGCGACGCGACGCCACGCCGCGGGGCGATCCGCCTCGCCCTCCCCTTCATCCCGCCCCGCCCCCACCGCGTCACGGTGGGCCACATCCCCGGACACACGGCCAAAATCCTAAACACGCGCTGGATCAGCGGACTCACTCTGATATTGCGCAAAAAATTGGTTAAAGCTGATTTTATACGCAATATCGTTCTCTTTGCTAATACACTGGGTGTTTTAGAAATAAAGTGAACATATGCAGAGGACATCAGAGGCTACACGTGCGGACACATGGCTACAAACCTATAAAAATGCATGCATGATTGACTGTACACGTGTTTCATGGTGAGTCAACTGTTATCGTTAGTCCCGCAAATGTAGCGAATGTTATATCCGTGGAGATGTCGGTGGTCTTCCTCCTCCACAACGTGTAATTCAGAATCATCTTGACCTCGCATCTGGCCTGGAACTAAAGTGGCCTATGAAATATTTTGACTAAAACGAAGGGTATGGTACATTTGATCTGAACAGGTGAGCATCTATACATTGTAAAGAGGCCTCTGTGTCATTTGTCGTTATAGGTGTCGAATAAAAAAAGTACCACTTCAGTATTGGCAGATGTTTTTAATTAATAGTCAATTTTCAGGTGATCTATGTCACTTTGTAATTCGTACCACACACCTCATCAGTTGCAGCCTATCCCGATGTCGATCTGTACTTTTTTTGCGGAGCTTAACCCCTCCTCAAGTTATCTCCACCTTCAAGGCATTTCCCCCCGAAAAGCTCTACGCTTTCGACTGTTCTTCCGACATGTCTGATAGTGTAGTGCATGTACGTGCATATAAGGAACGGGAGAGGAAAGGCTAAGGAAGAAGAAGGAAATATTGCGCTCGGTCCTGTTTGTTAGGGTACTCCTCCGGAATTCTGGAAGTATTGATCAGCGAAACCAAAGAAAACTATCCTAGCTGACCACTGGAATTCTACTGTAGCAGCGAGTTCAATTCGACCAAGCTGTGTTGCTAGTGTCGAAAATCCAGCCCCGTCTGAACTCAAACCCTAGGGACTCTCGGGCACAAACGTTTCAGTGGTAACAGTTGTTGCTCTGGGCCGTCTCAGCCTGTCACAACAAACGCAGAGGTGTCTGGGCGGGCTGTGGGATTCGCGCCCGGGCACACGGCCAAAAGCACAAACAAACGGATGAGTGGTCTGGACCGATTCTCAGCGCGAACATTTTTGTAAACCATCGAAAATCCTAGACTTCATTCCATTTTTCCTTTCATTTATTCTCAATATTTATATTCAGGATGATTCAGGGGACAGTGTACAAACGCCAACGATATGTAGAGAGATTAAGGGTAGGTTTCGTTAATGAACCCTTAGTTTAAGAGGCTGAAGTCGAGGCTGATTCAAGAGACTCGTCGGTCCCCGCGGGATGAGCATGACAATACCACGAACGTGAACGGTATTGGCGTCCAGACTGATTGGTTTATGTAATATTGAGGTGAGAATCGTCATTGAACATAACTTTTTAGATGAACACATTTGGTGGGAAAATGGCCATGAACTAAGCTCGTGTCCACTAGGCTCTCTGAGCCACATAACCATGTGATAAAAAAAACATTAGAAAAAATATTATACCAAGTTTAAAGAGATTCATACAGTAATATTATAATATATAACACATTTTGTCTTATACCTGGGTTCACGAGAGCGAAATTAGTTATTAATTCACTATGCCGATAAAAAAACAAAAAAACATCAGTGGTTGGTTATACATCTCGGCTTTCTACCTCGGTTTCAATCTTCAATCGTGTGTGCTCATGTGTCACGTCCTTCAACCGTGTGTGGGCGTGTCGTGTCCTATACTTTTTCTGATTCCATCTTCTTACAAGGAAAAAAATATACTAAACAGCAAATAAGACGTCTTGGAATCGGTATCCTTTTCCTTCATCTTTGGCATCAAATCTTTTGTTTCGACTGCTCTTAACGGACGATGGACTGTCTGTATCTAAGGTGATGTGCTTAGCTAAGCAAATCACGTGTTTTTGTACCCTTTCTGGGACAGACAAATGTGCACGCGCAAGTGACCAACTTCAGTTTAATGTATTTAGAGAAACAAGAGCGCATTTCAAAATGTCACAAGCTGAACCGTTGCAACCAGTTGAAGACGTCACTGCAAGAGCAAGAACATTACTATAAATATGTGCTTTCGGATGCTAACCTCCTCCCAAAAGTGTGAGGATAATTGTTCATATATGTGGTTTGTATTGATAAACACTGCCCAAACGATTATTAAAGTAACCTTGTGTTGTCTTCCAAAGAATTAACTCACGCCATCTGTATTTCAGGACTCTGTTTGGTTCCTTTAATTTTTGGCGTTAAGTAAGATGTATTAACAGGGCAGTATTACAGAAAGTCATTTCTGCAAAAGGAGGAATGAAAGCGCAGTTCAAAACGTCACAAGCCATACCATCACAAGCTGTTCAAAATGGCAGTAGCTAGACCACAACACTAAATGTGTACTTATGGATGCTAACCTCCACTCAACAACTTCAGGATCATTATTCAAATGGATGGTTAGTGGTGTTACCCACCGCCCTTCAAAAGGATTATTAATGTAATCAGAAGATACCCTTCAAAGAGTTCATACGCCAACCGTTATAAGTTCTGATAAATAAATAAAGATATTGTCAGGTATCAATATTTTAATTCAACTTATGATCATTTCGATCGCGTAGCGATCATCTTCAGAGCTTGCAGCTTCTGGGCCGAAAACAAAGTTCTGCCCACAAAATTAAAATATTGATACCTGACAATATCTTTATTTATCATAATAAAAAGGTATCTACTTCACCAACAATCCAATTAACGATATAAGTTCCTTTCGTTCCTCCCTTTGAGGGCGTTAATACGTATTAACAGTACAGTATTAAAAAAGTAATATCATTCAAAGCCGAACTTATCAGCTTATTCAACGACGCCAACTAGGAAAGGCTCTCCGCACCGAGCCGAATCTGTGCCTCCTATTAAAAAATGGATCTATATTAGTAGTATCAAAATCACTGGGGAAAAAGTGAAGGGAACAACACTTCCAGCGTCTATTATGATTGTGGTGAGTACGCAACTTATGGTTTCATGCTGTAGCTCGAGCTACCGATATAATGTGCATAGCAAGTACTCTCAACCTCAAGGTGTCACTGTATTTGAACAGAGCTGTGTGGCTCCCGCTTTCACGCCGCCCGTGGCCTGCGTCGCTCCACTGCGGTCCGGGGCCGCGCGCGAGCCAGAGCGTCCTTACGCCGCCCCCGCGTAGCGCCTTTGTCCAGTCTGTCCCTCGCCAGCCTCGGCGCGTGCTGCTTCTTCCCCCCTCTCTCCCCCTCCCCACCTGCCTCCCCCACTTGGCCTCCTACCTCCCCTCCACCACCATCCGCCTCCACGCCCTCAGAGGCGCTTCATTCTTCATTCCCGAGAGCCTCGCCCCGCTCCCACCGCACGGCACCACCGGTCCACGCTCCTGGGGTTCCGTATGTTCATGGAGCCGGGTGAAGAATAAGGTGCCATCTACTTACATGCCGAGTTAGTGACCGGTATGAGAAAAAAATTCTCTTTAACGCAAAGAGTTTTTCCTTCGGGAATAATAAATTGTTAACATCTGATACCCAATGTCATCTTCAGCGTTAAATCTGTTTTTGTACTTGGTTTTTGTGGCTGAATACAAAGAGAAGGATATTTTTCAAATATAGGTTGATGCAAACGACATTACATGTATCACAGCTCTTTTGGCAGTTCCTGGGTATTCATTCTAAAGTCAATCTAAAAAATGCCTAATTCATTTGATTAATTTTTTGTTTCAATTGTGGGTTGCACTTTGACCTTAAAGTTATGAAGGATTTGTTTAAAAATACTCATCTAAATATGCATGTCAAATGCAACCCGCACCACTCAATCAGCCATATCGTTTAATAATTCCCAAATAAAGGTTCTAGGAGCTTAAAAAACGAAAGTGGCCAAGAGCATGTACCGACTCATCACTTCGGTTCAAAAGGCTGCGGGTTCGAGTCATAGGTCACGGTTGTATGTCTCTTGTCTCTCATGTATGTGTTGTCGCGGAGGGCCTCGCGTTCTGCTGTCTTCATAACAGAGGAGCCCACACGTGTAGGTGTCTAGTGTAAGGTCGTATATATACCCCATTGGGGAGTCAAGGGTAACGGACTTTCGGCTGGGAAAAAAGCCTTAAGAAAAAATGTTTCGCTAAGTTTTGTCCTGTTACAGATATTGTGGGGGCAGGGTGTTTATTTACATCAAGTGCACCCGCACAGGTTCGCTAGTATTATCATAATGACGTGCTTGCTTGGCTCCTGCTGCGACGTGGACACGCGCTGGGCTTGGCCCAGTGTGCGCGGGAGATCTGTGGGCGTGGCAGGGGACAACGGAGGCGGAGTTCCTCGGAAATGGGCGTACGGCTGCAAGTCTCGGGCCAGGCCTCCGCGGGCGTAGTGACCTGTTGCTCTCAATTAACGCAGTGCGCCCTCCGCCGCCCCCCTTCACCTCTCAAGTTGCCATTGATCGTTCCCCGGGAAGATGCTGCCTTGGGACAATGAACCCACAAAAGCAAATATCGTATCGGACGGCGGTGATGGTGTGACGGTTAGCGTACCGGACTATTATACCCAAGCTCGCGGGTTCGAACCCAATCGAAGCCATGGATTTTTAGGGCGAAAAAATCCTTCGTACGCCTTCCTTCGGAAGGGAAGTAAAGCGGGCTGTCCCATGTTCGTAGATTTACTTGCATGTGAAAGATCAATGAAAGTCAAACTTTCCTAAATGACGCCTTTGAGCTAAATTCAAATCGCCTGTTTCTCGCCCAAGAAATACCTCCTTTCTTTGCTAGTTGATGAAAGGAGCGTAGCGAAATTTGCATGGTCAGACGGAAGAGCGGGCCTGATGGCCCGAGTCTCGCCACGTAAAATAAGGCAAATTCAATTCAATTTAATATCGTCGCTTACGCGAAACAACATGGTATCTGAGTTATATTCTCTTTTCGGTAGAGCTAAAGGGGAGGAGGTGGTAGTCCACTCCTCAAAAATATCGATTTTTGTTGTCTTTGTTGTTGATTTCATTTAAAAACAATTTCATTTTTGTTCTTCAAAATGCAATTTACATTTTTGGTTTATGCGTTCTAGAAGTTGAGATATTGTATGTGTATGCGTGCAGCGCGTGTAGACGTGGTTCGACGTGTTGACTTTCAAGATACGAAGTTTGATATGTGAAATATATTAGTGATGGTGGTACTAAAAGGTTAAATTGTGTGAAAGAATTTAATCCATTGCACATTTCCCATGAGTAACATATTAGCCTATTGAAGTATTTCCTCCAAAACTATGGTTAGTAGGTGTACCTAACTTTCACAGCTTATTACCAGTGGTTCAGTTTTCGTTTTAACAGAGGAGTTTAACAAATATTCCAGTATTTTGAAAGCATGGAACGTTTTTTAATTCAGAAACAATAGTGTAAAATAAAAAAAATCATACTTATCTATCTCAAATATCTAAATTTTCCTAAGTTAGTGACAAGAAAGACTGTATTTTCTACACACCGAAAATTTCAAACACCATCTTTAATAGTTTCCGAGAAAAGATCACCCAAAACTCAATTTAACAGAAGAGCATAGCACCTCCGGCCTCCTGCAATTTTCAGTTACTTCCAGTCTGTTCCAACAGCATTTCAAACTTTGAGCATAAAAGTATTCCTGAAACATTGCTAAAGCGAACAACCGACAGAAAATAGGAGGTCGCGTGGACCATCAGCCAAGGAAAGTGAACATCGCGGTTTACACAATAATCTCCTCTCTGGGTTGTGCTTATTTTTCGAATAGTTTTAAAATCCGTGTTTTATGATTCTGTGGTTCGATAGAATAGCAAAATTTCGACATAAAAATTTCCTGAACTACGCTCTGACACTCCGTTAACATAGGAACACCAATTAAAAGCCGAGCGAATACATGATGTACATTGATTGAGTGTTTTTTGAGATCATGTTTTTCTCTAATGCTCTATGACAGCGTTGCCAACTGAAGAGAAATATGTTTAGAGCCGAATTTCTCAGCTCCGAGCAGCAGATACACGGGAGAAACATGAGAGCAAAGGAGGGTCGGAGGAGGTAGGGGCAGACGGCGCGCTGATAACGATGTTTCAGGGAGCATGAGTGGGAGGTCATCTACACACGTTAATTTTCTCCGGTTTTGGGAGAAAGTTTCTTTGTAGTTACTGAAGCAATGGCCGAAATGTTTAGTGTTCAAAGAACTGTAGTATGTTAAAAAGTCATCCTACAGGTGCATTACGTAGCTATGACATGATATGATTATGTTGATCATGTTATGATGTTATATTGATGTAATGATAAAGAGTTGATATTTGCTTTGAGTAGTTAATTAATTTATGTTCTCTTATTAAATCCTCAGATTATTAATTGAATTATAAACATTCTAAATAATAGTTACATTTAATAAAAGTAATTATCTATTTTCGCAAGTGAATCCTTCCCACCCCCACACACACTTGCATACTTATTGGAACACTGTTGCACCCGCGAGCTCTTTTCCCTTTTTTTCTAGCTCGGATCGGAGCAGGAGAAAAGATTTTGGTGGACAACACAGAGCATTGAGTTGTAGCAACTGCACTAAGAACTGTATTTGTTTGGAGAAAAGCACCGTCATGATGTGGAACACTCACTTTTATCAATAGTGCGGATACGAAGTATGCTTGTGAACAATGATGTGCATGCGTAGAGAGTTTTTCACTGAAAAAAGGTTGAATTGGAGATATACCAAAAGTAACAAACATCAATGCAAATGAAAAGGAAATTACACAATGAAATTCTCAAAGAAACAACTTCACCGTGCTGTGCGTGACAATTTTGATGTCAGGCGACAGTGTGGTGCTTTAACAGTCGGCCACGCAAAGGGAGCTAATTGAGAAAACGTCAGTTGACTGTCCATAACCTGCATCGTTCTCGCATCATGTCCAAACTCGCTATTTGTTTCCAGGTAGTGAGCGGAGAAAAGATGACGACTTCTGGTCTGGATCCACGCGATAGACCTAGCCACGCGAAGAAGCTCCGCCCCATAAGCGGTTTTTTTAACGACGCCGGTATCTATAAGAAACTTATTTCGATACGTGAACATTAAGCCAAAATTAATAAGACGATGAAATCATTATTATTGAAGTTGGGTCGATAAACCGAAATAATAACCAATCAGTCTTTATATGTGTTATTAAACATGTGTAGTTCTTAGTATTTTCGTTAACAATCATATGTATAATCATATGAACATATAAATATCATTTGTGGCAAGTCATTAGTGTCAGTTGTTCTAAACAGAATTTAAATCCTTAAGGCACCAGCTGATTTGTGTATGTTCCTCCAGATCTTATGTTAAGTAGATAATATAACGAAAAGATAATAATCAAAAGTAAGATGATGTTAAGTTGGCATTAAATTGCCAATCATGATTCGTGTACAAAAAATAATAAGTGAAACATGGAAGAAAATCAGGAAAATTACTATGAAACTTGTGGTGCTACAACAGTGCCATACTTTCTCACATATTGGGAATGGTCACGTAATACTATAATCTTGCAATTTTGACCTACTAAGACTCACTTGAGAAGGGCCAAAACAAATTTAAACAAGTCAGCTGGCGAACATGTCCTTCTGATTGTGGCCAGTGGGAAAATATAAAGTGATAGCGTACAGGAGTCTTAACTCATAAAAGCTGGGCGGAGTGATAGCGTTCGTAGCTCAGTGTAGTGCCATTGGCAGGCCCCGGGAGTTTGATTCCCTCCTGAGTCTGTCGAGTCTTTAAATACTCAATATCACTTTTAATAATAATCCAGTTTCGTAAACTTTTGCAAGTGTCTTGTAATACAAAAGGCAACTTTAATTTTTACTATATTTTATGGTTTGTTGCTGCGTGGAGCTGCATCAATGTGAAAATATCAGAGTGGTACTAACTGAAGTTTCTCTTCTCGTTTTTTCGGTGAGACAACCTGTCGTTTTTCCTTTTTCTATCTTTCAGCTTTCCCGCACCCGAATTTCAGTCGCCGTCGAAACACAGAGAGTTACTCCATTCTTTTTCACATACAAAGGAAACGAAAGCACTTACATCAACTCACATGTGAAATTGGGTCATAGGAGCTTCACATTCGCTCGTTAAACCACCGACGTTTCGCTTCGAGGCCAAGCGACCTCTTGACATTTGCCTTCCTCTATCTTTTTATTTTGTCTTATTTCTCGCGAAAGATGAAATGCTCTTCTTGGTACCGCAGCTTATCAAATAGAAAATAACAGATATTGCAGGCAGGCGGAGGTGTCTATGCTGCTTATGTTAAATGAGGAGTTTTGATGACATTTTCGGGAAACTATTTAAAGATAATGCTTTATAAATTCGGTGTGTAGACAATTGATCTGGCTTGTCACTCTAACTCCTGCAGTGCGATCGCAGGAATTTGAATATTGATAAGTATTGATTTTTTATTTTACACTATTTTTCTGAATTAAAAAGTTTCACTGCTTTCAAAATAATTGTAAACTGCTCTGTTAAAACGAAGAGTGAAACCACTGGTAATAACCTGTGAAAGTTAGGTACACCTGCCAACCATAGTTTTTGTAATAAAAAACTCAATAGGTTAATTATCTAATTATGGGAAGTGTACCATCGCCTGTGCCCAGAAGCTCATTACAGTGTCACAGATAATAATTAAACAAATGCACTATTGATACCATTTTATAAATCGTTACACGTATCTTGTATTTTATAAATCGAGACGCCGAGCTGCTCTGATCGGAGTTTCCATGATTTCTACGATCACATCAGGCGGAATGGCCCGAGCAGCTACCAACAGGGTCACGCGACAAACGCAACGATTTTCCTACCTCTTTCTGGTTCTATCTCTCCCCTTTACACACACACACACACCACATCACACCACACACACAACACACATACACTAACCGCACTAATACACACCATGCCAGAGACAGGTCGGGAGCTTAGAGCTTGTCCGGCTGGGGATCGGCCGTGAGATACCGTTGGGAAAACCCCGCATCGCTGACGAAGCCTGATCCCGATCGCACGATCCAGCGGGGGAGGACATCCTAACACCAAAGGAAACATGCGCTACACTTAACGGTATCTAAGTATTTAGTAGTTGATGATCTAACAATCAAACTAAACGAAAAGTTTAAATGCAATGCAAGATCGCATCTGAAAGGAGTCTCTTTTCAAAAGTTGCACCCTACGACTGAGAACACGCAAACATGTTAGGATGACTATCAAAAGAAAGATGAAAGAACACAAAACAGGCGCGCCATTGTGAAATTGGTATGGGAACGCCAGTGAAAATGTACATGACAGCTATATCCGATAAAGTACATAACATTCTGTCATGTGAAGTATTCCTCACTAATATGTACTCGTAAGTTGGTGAAAATGTGGCACAGCTACATGTAACATTTTGCTAATGCATTCAACATGGAATTTACTCCATGCTTGTTGGCGGAGTTTCATTCAATAGTTTACCAACCCTGTTGAAAGCTGTGACTAACCACAAAGAGCCTTACTTCTCTCCGAATCCCATTTCGCTATGGCAATATCAGGAAGTTTCTTCTCATCAATCGAGAGTGCTACTGATTGATTTGACACAAGCAGGTAACATTCAGCCACGACCTAAAGGAAAATTCAAACACACAGCTGCTGCAATCATTTTTTTGTTGGTTTCTCCGATCCACTCCAGATTACTTCCGAACTTATCTTAACAGATGGCCACAATTCGACGATTTTTCTTCCTCTCCACGTCCCTTCTCTCCCCTTACACATACACGCACACACACAATTTGCATGCACATGTACTACCCACACATCTCGCGAGACATTACTAAACACTATAAAACTCGCTAGAATTTAGTGAGCTGTCCGTCTGGATTGCCGTCATGGCTGGAGGAGATACGCGATGAGGAACTCCACAACTGCAGTTATACTTTCGATTTAAGATAGTGGCACTTCAATGACTCGACCGGAAGGAGAGCGCGAGTAAATTGTCATCGCATCTGAGCTTCGTATGACGTAAATTTTGGATATTGGAGCTCCGATGGTCTCCCTTTCTGTCCAGCTCGTGACCTTGAAGTGTCCGATATGTTTAAATCGGATATTAGATCGGCGCCGCTCTTACAGGCTCCGCTCTGTAGGGAATAGGAACACCCACCGCTCGGAATACTCTCGGAATACTTGGACTACGGACAAGGGCTAAAAAGACGCTGGACGCCATCGAAACAACACAAAATAGTCAATCAAGGAAACTGATGTGAAACCGGAATGCGAGATCGTTAAGGCAGTAGTGCCGTAGCGATATGCGATCGAAGGACGCGGGTTCAAACCACGCCCGAGCATGCCTGTATTGTGTTCCCTGTCCTCCCCCTATCATCAGCAATCGTTGTTCCATCTCACAGTTACCATACCGTTAAGTGTCGCTAATGACCTAAGCTGTTGATGTGACTTAAATTAACTAAAAAAAGGAAACGTGCGTCTTGGGCGGGATGTTTCGTCCACTGCCGGGGATGCTCCTCACCTGACAGCCTTCACGCAACTAGGAAATGACACCGAGGGAGCGCGTTGAACGCAGCTCTCCAGTATTAATCCGCGGTGTGTTGTGCCGTCGCTGACGTGTGCGAAATATTGCCCAGGTATCGTGTGTGGGGGGAAAAAGTCTAATTGACCCGGCAATGAAATTAGTGCACGTGTTGTATTGGAGCGAAAGCCCGAAGTCCCTCTGTCTCTGCAATTGCGTAGTTCACAATATTTTTTGTTTTATTTTGATTGGTGACGTTGCTTTTGACGTGTTTTCGATATTTGGTCGTGTGTTGCGAGTCGATGTACCATTTTTTTAGTGCTTATTCCAATTCTTTTATATGCAAATTAGCGGAAAATCCAAATAGCACTGTTTTTATTAAACGTGTTGAGCTCTTTTCGAAAGAAAAATAGACATGGATTTTGCGGTCATTTGGAAAAAAATTTAATTCGCCTACATTTATGCAAAAATTATGCGAAGACGCATTATATTAAGAAATATTTATAGATAACCTAATTTAAAGATTGTGTTTAGAAAAAGACTTTCAATAAAGAAAAAAATCTTCAAAATATTTAAACAATCTTGGAAAGACAGCCAAAGAATTTATTGAACTTCGCTCATCAGACGAAAAAATAATTACAATATCTGGAGTATTTAGGAAAAGTTAAGCGAGAAAGGGTGTGACTTTGAGTGCTCTCTGTGAAGAGTCGGGAAAACGTCTGGAGATTTGTCGGAATGGATTAAAGGATGGGGAAAGAAGTCTTAAAAAACAAACACAAAAGAGAGATACTAGAGGAGGAAAGCGGAGAGAAAGAGCGGAGCGGGAGGGAGTAGAGTTTTGGAAGGGGGAGAAAGAAAGAGGAAGGGAGTTACGAATATACATAGCTAGAAGGAAGATAATGGTTAGATGGATAGAGGGGTGATATTTATAAATACATACATTTAAACATTCGATATGGCCCGAAGATGGTTAATCTAAAGAAAGCGTAAAGGCACATACGAAAAAATAGGTTCTCGTGTTTTTCACCGCATGGCGTTGAACTCGCTCCCGTCGCCCGGCTTCCAGGGCTACTTCAGGGCCGCGCGCCAGTTCGTTCGCTCGCTAGCCGGGGCTTTATTTCGTTAGGCCCCTTCGCCACTTTCAGCTGCTGTCTCGACCCTCCCAGCTCACCGCACTCCCGCCCGCCTCAAACTTTCACTCGACCAGCTCCGCCGGCGTTGGCCCTAGCCTCATCCTCTCCGTCCGACTTGCCCTCGGCTCATCCGCACTACGCACTCTACCCCGGGCTGCTCCACCCCGCCTTAACCCAACGAGCGTCAGGTCGCTCGCCTCCTGCGTCACGTCCTCAGTCTCACGTCCGTCACGTCCCGTCACGTGGGGCGCCGTCACGTCCGACGTCCGTCCACGTCCGTCGACGTCCCCGTCACGTCCCGTCCACTCCTACGTTCCCGTCACGTCCCGTCACGTTTCCCGTCACGTCCCTCGTCCCACGTCCCGCACGTCCCGTCCACGTTCCCGTCACTTCCCGCACGTCCCTTCACGTCCCTTCACGTCCTTCACGTCCCTTCACGTCCCGTCACGTTCCCGTCACGTCCCGTCACTTCCCTCACGGTCCCGTCCCGTCCCTCACGTCCCGTCACGTCCCGTCACGTCCCGTCACGTCCCGTCACGTCCCGTTCAGTCCCGTCACGTCGTCACGTCCCTCAGTCCCGTCACGTCCGTCGCGTCCCGTCGCGTCCCGTCGCGCCGTCGCTCCGTCGCGTCCCGTCGCGTCCCGTCGCGTCCCGTCGCGTCCTCGTCCCGGTCGCGTCTCGCGTCCGTCGTCCCGTACGCGTCCCTCCAGTCGTCGTCCGTCGCGTCCCGTCGCGCTCCCGTCGTCCCGTCGCGTCCGTGCGTCCGCGTCGCGTCCCGTCGCGTCCGTCGCGTCCCGTCGCCGGTCCCGTCGCGTCCCGCTCGCGTTCCCGCGTCGCGGCGTCCCGTCGCGTCCGTCGCGTCCCGTCGCGTCCGTCGCGTCCCGTCGCGTCCCGTCCCGTCGCGCAAACGCGTTTTCGCGCCGCCCTGCCGAGCTCCACGCCCACCCGTCCCGCACCGCCTCGAGCCAACCCCGCTTTGCGCCGTTTCCGCTTCTTTTGGCCCTCCCCCCCGGGCCCCCGGGGGGGCCCCGCCCCCTTCCCGGGAAAAGAAAACCTCGCAAACCTCGTTTGCGCTGTTTTTCGC
>BOPP01000026.1:8880251-8891305 GCA_017312745.1 Gryllus bimaculatus | reverse complement strand
TTGTTCCTCCAGATCTTATGTTAAGTAGATAACATAACGAAAAGTAATAATCAAAAGTAAGATGATTGTTAAGTGGCATAAATTGCCAATCATGATCGTGTACAAAAAAGATAACAGAAACATGGAAGAAAATCAGGAAAATTACTATTGAAACTTGTGGTGCTACAACAGTGCATACTTTCTCACATTATTGGGAACGGTCACGTAATACTATAATCTTGCAATTTCTGACCTACTAATACATCACTTGACAAGGGCCAAACAAATTCAAACAAAGTGCCTGAGCGAACTTGTCCTTCTTGATTCTTGCCAGGTGGGAAAATATAAAGTGTAAGAGTTACAGGAATCTTAACTCATAAAAGCTGGGCGGAGTGTAGCAGTCTCGGTAGCTCAAGTGCTAGTGCCATTGGGCAGGCACCGGGAGTTTGATTCCCTCCTGAGTCAGTCGAGTCTTTAAATACGTCAATATCACTTTTAATAATAATACCAAGTGTCGTAAACTTTTGCAAGTGTCTTGTAATACAAAGGCACTTATATTTTTACTATATTTTATGATTTGTTGACTGGGTGGAGCTGCATCATGTGAAAAATATCAGAGTGGTACTAACTGAAGTTCTCTCTTCCGGTTTATTCGGTGAGACACCTGTCTTTTTTCTCTTTTTCTATCTTCCAGCTTCCCGCACCCGAATTTCCAGTCGCATCGAAACACAGAGAGCTTACTCCATTCTTTTTCACAATACAAAGGAAAGAAAGCATTACATCAACTCACATTGTGAGAATTTGTGTCATAGGAGCTTCACATTCGCTTCGTTAAACCACCGCACAGTTTTCACTTCGAGGCCAAGCGACCTCTTGACATTTGCCCTTCCTCTATCTTTTTATTTTGTTTCTTTTCTTGCGAAAGATGAAAATGCTCTTCTTGGGTACCGCAGCTAATCAAGATAGAAATAACTGATAATTGCAGGGAGGGCGGAGGTGTCTATGTTGCTTATGTTAAATGAGGAGTTTTGATGGACATTTTCTCGGAAACTATTAAAGATAGTGCTTTTAAATTTTCGGTGTGTAGAAAATAGTCTGGCTTGTCACTCTAACGCAGGAAAATTTAAATATTTGAGATAGATAAGTATGATTTTTTTATTTTACACTACAGGATGGAGAAAATCACTTAATTCAGTAGCTTAAACAGTGATTAAATAATCAAAGCAGCAGCAGAAATATACTACAGCTTTTTATAACTAACACTAAGAAGGAAGTTGTATTTAATTGGTTGCAAATGGACAAGTCGTAATGATTGTAAATTTGGACTGAGGTTGAAAAATCTTAAAAAAGAAAGATTAAAAGTTAGCGGTGTGTGAAAAGTTTTACAAAAGACAGACGCTGACGAAAACTTGAGACAAAAGGACATGCTTTGATTTCAGGAGAAGAAATATATAGACTCTGACAATGTTCTTCCACACATTATGAACCATTTCTGGAATACACAACCGAATATGTCTGCAAAACTAGAAATGGTGTTTAAGACGACGATATAATGAGTTCAGAGAGCGACAGTAATTGAAATGAAATGGATTCGACTTAATGAACATCTCACATGCAATACCAGAAAACTGCCGTTGTTCTGCAGAGCTAGACAGAAATGAATGGGTCTGGGGATGAAAGAAACAATATCCCAGCTTAATCATTGAGAACGCTATGAATGTTCACGGCATCACATGAAAAAATGTGTTGTTTTAACTAGCTGAAATATGCATTTGGGAATAGTCCTAAAATAGGGAAAGCATTGATATGATTTTTGACTTAGAAATAATGAATAGAAATTAGAAGTAAATTTGTTATACAAACTACAAATATTTTTGCATTTAGTACTAAATTTACTATTATTAATGGATTAAGAAATTATTTATTTTGAGTGCGGATGTACTTTCTGCTTGCTAATTAAGAAATTGTTTAAACTTAAACATTAGTTTTTAACTTAATATCAGACTTATAAATAGATACTGAATTTAATATTATGTAATTACCTTTTGCATAGTTTCCCTTGCAGATATTCGAAATGTGAGGTGTGAACATACTCTAACAATTTTTGCGGGCACTATTTTCTCGCTATTCAATAGAACTTTGAAAACCACATAACATTCTCGCGCGTTGCCTGGCAGGCGAAAGAAAAAAAATAATTGGAATAGTTTATTTCACATCTTTGACTAGTTTGGCGGCGTCCACGTCCCAACTATTTTCTCCATTTTCTGGGACAAGGGCGCTATCGACTTTCCACCTTCCACGTCTTTTCTATTCGCGTCCCCCTTTCTCTCCTCCACCCCTGCAGGAGGAGCTGCATTGGCATTCAGGGGCGACGCGGACGCGAACGCGACGTCACGCCGCGGCGATCTCGTCCTCGCCCTCCCTTTCGCCCCACTCGCCCCCGCCGCTCCGGTGGCGCACATCCCCAGTCACCATGGCGCAAAATCTAAACTCCGCGCTGGATCAGCGGACTAATCTGATATTGCGCAAAAAATTGTTTAAGCTTGATTTTTACGCAATATCGTTTTCTTTGGCTAAGTACACCTGTGTGTTTAGTGTTTTAGAAATTAAAGTGAAAACATATGAGAGGACATCATAGGCTACACGTCGGACACATGGCTACAAATCTATAAAAATGATACATGATTGACTGAACATGTGTTTTCATGGAGAGTAACTGTTATCGTTAGTCCGCAAATGTAGCGAATGTTATATCACGTGGAGATGCGGTGGTCCTCACTCTCCAGACGTGAAATTCAGAATCATCTGACTGACATCTGAACCTGACTAAAGTGGTCTATGCAACATTTTGACTAAAATGGAAGGGTATGGTAACATTGATCTGACAGGTGAGCATATATAACTGTATAGAGGCATGTGTGTCATTTGTTGTTATAGTGTCGAATAAAAAATTACCACTTCAGTATTAGCAGATGTTTTTAATTTAATAGTCAATTTTCAGTGATCTATATCACTTTGTAATTCGTACCCACACACCTCATCAGTTGCAGCCTATCCCGATGATCGATCTGTATGTCTCTTGGAGCTACCCCCTTCAAGATATCCACCTCAGCATTTCCCCCAAGAAGCCTCTACGATTGGTCGACTTTTCCGAAATTGGATATGTAGTGATGTTACGTGCATATAAGGAACGGGAGAGATAGGCCAAGGAAGAAAGAGAAATATTGCGCTCGCTCCTGTTTGTTAGGTTACTCCTCCGGAATTCTGAATATTGGATCAGCAACCAAAGGGAAAACTATCTGCTGACCACTGAATTCTACTGTAGGCAGCGAGTCAATTCGACCAAACAGTGTAGCTAGTGTCGAAAATCCAGCCCCGGTCTTGAACTTTAAACCCTAGGGACTCTCGGCACAAACTTTCAGTGGTAACAGTTGTTGCTCTGGGCCGTCTCAGCTGTCCACAACATACACCAGAGTGTCTGGGGCTGTGGATTCGCGCCGGGGCACACGGCAAAAGCACAACAAACGGGATGAGTGGTCTGGACCGATCTCAGCCGCGAACATTTTTGTAAACCATGAAAATCCTAGACTTCATTCCATTTTCCTTTCATTTATTCTCATATTTATATTCAGGATGAATTCAGGGGACAGTGTACAAACGCCAACGATATGTAGAGAGATTAAGGTAGGTTTCGTATGAACCCTTAGTTTAAAGAGGCTGAAGTCGAGGCTGATTCAAGGACTCGTCGCGTCCCCGCGATGAGGCATGACAAATACCACGACTGTGAACGGATTGGCGTCCAGGACTTGATTGGTTTATGTAATATTGAGGTGAGATCGTCATTGAACATAACTTTTTAGTGAAACACATTTGGTGGAAAAATGGCCATAACTAAGCTCGTTCCACTAGGCTCTCTGACCACATAACCATGTGAAAAAAAACATTAGAAAATATAACACCAGTTTAAAGAGATTCATACAGTAATATTATAATATATAACACTTTTGTCTTATCCCTGGGTCACGAAGCGAAATTAGTTTATAATTCACTATGCCCGATAAAAACAAAAAAACATCAGTGGGTTGGTCTTACATCTCGGCTTTCACCTCGGTTTCAATCTTCAATCGTGTGTGCTCATGTGTCACGTCTTCAACCGGTGTCGCGTGTGTTCCTATACTTTTTCTGATTCCATTCTATTACAAGAAAAAATTACTAAACAGCAAATAAGACGTCTTGGATCGGTATCCTTTTCCTTCATCTTGGCATCAAATCTTTGTTTGCGACTGCTCTAACGACGATGACTGTCTGTAATCTAAGGTGATGTGCTTTAGCTAAGGCAAATACCGTGTTTTTGTACCCTTCTGGGACAGACAAATGTGCACGGCCAAGTGACCAACTTCAGTTAATGCTATTTAGAAAACAAGAGCGCATTTCAAAATGTCACAAGCTGAACCGTTGCAACCAGTTGAAGACGTCACTGCAAGAAGCAAGAACTTAACTATAAAATATGTGCTTCGGATCTAACCTTACTCCAAAAGTGTGAGGATAATTGTTCATATATGTGTTTGTATTGATAAACACTGCCCCAAACGATATTTAAAGTAACCTTGGTTGTCTCAAAGCATTAACTCATGCATCGTATTCAGGACTCTGTTTGGTTCCTTTAATTTTTTGGTCGTTAAGAGATGTATTAAACAGGGCAGTATTCAGAAATAGTCATTTCGCAAAAGAGAGGAATGAAAGCGCAGTTCAAAACGTCACAACCTACCATCACAAGCTGTTCAAAATGGCAGTAGCCTAGAACCACAACACTAAAATATGTACTTATGGATGTAACCTCACTCAACAACTTCAGGATCATTATTCAATATGGATGGTTAGTGGTGTTACCACCGCCCTTCAAAAGATTTTAATGTAATCAGAAAGATACCCTTCAAAGCGTTTCGTACGCCAACCGTTATAAGTTCTGATAAATCAGATAAGATATTGTCAGGTATCAATATTTTAATTCAACTTATGATCATTTCGAATCGCGTAGCGATCATCCTAGAGCTTGCGCTTTGGGCCGAACCTTCGATGAAAACCTGAGGATGATCGCTACGCGATCGAAATGATATAAGTGAATTAAATATTGATACCTGACAATATCTTATTTATCATAATAAAAAGTATTCTAACTTCACAACAATTCCAATTAACGATATAATTCCTTTCGTTCCTCCTTTGAGGCGTTAATAAACGTATTAACAGTACAGTATTAAAAAGTAAATATCATTCAATAGGCCGAATTATGCAGCATTATTCAACGACGCCAACTAGGAGAAGGCTCTCCGCAGCCGAGGCGAATCTGTGCCTCCTATTAAAAAGATCAATATTAGATACAAAATCACTGGGGAAAAAAGTGAAGGGAACAACACTTCCACGTCTATTATCGATTTGTGGTTGAGTACGCAACTTTGGTTTCATGCTGAGCTCGAGCTACAGAATATAATGGTGCATAGAAGTACTCTCACCAGCAGGTGTCCACTGCGGAGCAGACTTCCAGGTTGCACTGTATTTGAACAGAGCTGTGTGGTCCCCGCCTTCGGCCAGCCGTCCCTGCGTTCTGTCCACTGCGGCTCCGGGGACCGGCGCGAGCCAGCAGCGTCCCTTACGCCGCCCGCGGTCTAGCGCCTTTGTCCGTCTGTTCGCCTCGCACCACTCGGCGCGTGCTGCTTCTTCCCCTCCTCCTCCCCGCCCTCCCCACCCCTCCACACAGCCATCCGCCTTCCACCGCCTCAGAGCGCTTCATTCTTCATTCCCGAGAGCCTCGCCCCGTCCACCGACGGCACCACCGGTCACGCCCTGGGTCCGTATGTTCATGGAGCCGGGTGAAGAATAAAGGTGCCATCTACTACATGCCGAGTTAGTAACCGGTAATGAGAAAAAATTCTTCTTTAACAAAGAGTTTTTTCCTTCGGAATAAATAAATGTTGAATCTGACTACCAATGCATTCTCAGCGTTTAAATCGTTTTGTGTACTTGGTTTTGTGGACTGAATACAAAGAGAAGGATATTCTTTCAATATAGGTTGATGCAAACGAACATTACATGTATCACACTTTTTTGGCAGTTCCTGGGTATTCATTCTAAAGTCAATCTAAAAAATGCCTAATTCATTGATTAAATTTTTGTTTTTCATTGTGGGTTGCACTTTGACCTTAAAGTTATTGAAGATCTGTTATAAAATACTCATGCATGTCAAATGCACCCGTACCACTCAATCAGCCATTCGTTTAATACATTCCTAAATAAAGGTCTAGAGCTTAAAAAAACGAAAGTGGCCAAGGCATGTACCGACTCAGCACTTCGTTCAAAGGCTGCGGTTCGAGTCAATAGGTCACGGTTGTATGTCCCTTTTCTCTCATGTATGTGTGTCGCGGAGGCGCTCGCGTTCTGTCCTCCTACAGAGGACGCCACAAGTGTGTTGTGTGTAAGTGTATGTCGTATATATGCCCATTGGGGAGTAAGGGTAACGACTGTCGGCTTGGAAAACAAGCCTTCAAGAAAAATGTTTCGTTAAATTTTGTCCTGTTACAGATATTGCGGGGCAGGGTGTTTTATTTACATCAAGTGCTCCCGCACAGGTTCGCTAGTATTATCATAATGATGTGGTTGCGTGGGCTTCTGCTGCCACGTGGACACGCGCTGGGCTCGCGCCAGTGTGCGCGGAGATCTGTGGCGTGGCAGGGACGGACGGAGGCGGAGTTCCTGGAATGGCGCACGGCTGCAAAGGGGTTTCCCTTTCGGCCAGGGCCTTTCCGGCGGCGTAGACCTGTTGCTCTCAAATTAAGCAGTGCGCCGCTCCGCCCCGCCCCTTCTCCCTCTCAAGTGGCCATTGATCGTTCCCCGGGAAGATGCTGCCTTGGGACGATGAACCAAAAAGCAAATATCGTTCGGGCGGCGGCTTGCTGTGAGCCGGTAGGTTACCGGACTGTTATACCCAAGCTCGCGGTTCAAACCCCGATCGAAGCGTGGAATTTTTAAGGGCGAAAATCCTTCATACGCCTTCTTCGGAGGGAAGTAACAGCCGGCTGTCCCCATGCTTCGGGAGATTTACACTTGGCTGTCAAAGATCTCATGCTAAATACGCTCTGCTAAATTCAAAATCGGCCTGTTTTCCTCGCCAAGAAATACCTCTTTCTCTCCTAGTTGGTGAAAGGAGCGTAGCGAAATTGCGTGTCAGACGAGAGCGCGGCCTGATGGCCGAGTCTCGCCACGTAAAATAAAGGCAATTCAATTCAATATCGTCGCTTACAGCAAACATGTATCTGAGTTATAGATTCTCTTTCGGTTGAGCTAAGGGAAGCTGGTTGGAGTCCAAGCCTCAAAAATATCGATTTTTTGTCGTCTTTGTTGTTATTGTTGTTTTTCTTAAAAATAATTTCATTTTTGTTCTTCAAATTGCCAATTACATTTTTGGTTTTATGTGCTCTAGAAGTTGAGATATGCGTTTTATGTGTATGTTGCCAGCGCGTGTTAGACGTGGTCGACAATTTGACTTTCAAGATATGGATGTTTGACTATGTGAATTCATATTGGTGATGGTGGCACTTAAAGTTAAATTGTGTGAAGGAAAATACATCCATGGTACATTTCATAAGTTAATATTAGCTATTGAAAGTCATTTCTCCAAACTATGTGTAGGTGTACCTAATTTTTCAATCTTATTACCAGTGGTTCTCGTCTTCTTTTAACAGGCGAGTATAAAAAATATTCCAGTATTTTGAAAGCACAGAACTTTTTAATAAAAAATAGTGTATAAATAAAAAACTTTCTATCTATCTGAAATATCTTAAATTTCCCTACTGTAGAGTGAAAGAAGACTGTATTTTCTACACACGAAAATTTCAAAACACCATCTTTAATAGTTTTCCGAGAAAGATCAACCAAAACTCATTTAACAGAAGAGCATAGCAACCTCCGGCCTCCTGCAATTTTCAGTTACTTCAGTCTAGTTCCAACAAATTTCAAACTTGAGCATAAAAGTATTCCTGAACATTGCTAAGCGAACAATCCGACAGAAAATAGGAGGTCGCGTTGGGACCATCAGCCAAGGAAAGTCGAACATCGCGTTTCACAAATAATCTCCTCTCTGGGTTGTGCTTATTTTTCGAAATAGTTTTAAAATCCGTGTTTTATGATTCTGTGGTTCCGATAGAATAGCAAAATTTCGACATAAAAATTTCCCTGGAACTAACGCTCTGACACTCCGTTAACATAGGAACACCAATTAAAGAGCCAGCGAATACATGATGTACATTGTGAGTTTTTTTGAGATATGTTTTCTCTAATGCTTCTAGAACAGCGTTGCCAACTGAAGAGAAATATGTTAGAGCCGAATTCTCCTCCGAGCAGCAGATAACGGGAGAAAACATGAGAGCAAAGAGGGTCGGAGGAGGTAGGGCAGACGGCGTCGCTGATAACGAGTTCAGGGAGCATGGTGGGAGGGTCATCTACACACGTTAATTTTCTTCGGTTTGGGAGAGAAGGTTTCCTTTGTAGTTACTGAAGCAATGGCCGAAGTGTTTAGTGTTCAAAGAACTGTAGTATGTTAAAAAGTCACCTACAGGTGCATACGTAGCTATGACATGATATGATTTGTTGATCATGTTATGATGGTATATTAGATTGTATGATAAAGAGTTGATATTTGCTTTTGAGTATGTTAATTAATTTATGTTCTCTTATTATAATCCTCGATTATTAATTGAATTATAAACATTCTAAATAATAGTTACCATTTAAAAAAGTAATTATTATTTTCGCAAGTGATCTTCCACCCCCACACACACTTGCATACATCTATTGGAACACTGTTGCACCGGAGCTCTTTTGCCCTTTTTCCTAGCCGGATCCGGAGCAGGAGAAAGATTTTGGTGAAACACAGCAGCATTGAGTTGTCAAGCACTGCACTAAAACTGTAATTTGTTTGGAGAAAAGCACGTCATGATGTGGAACACTCACTTTTATCAATAGTGGGATACGAAGTTTGTTTGGAACAATGATGTGCATTGGCGTAGAGAGTTTTTCACTGAAAAAAAGGTTTGATTGGAGATATACCAAAAGTAACAAACAATCATGCAAATGAAAAGCAAATTACACAATGAAATTTCAAAGAAACAACTTCACCGTGCTGTGCGTGACAATTTTGATGTCCAGGGACAGTGGTGCTTTAACAGTCGGCCACGCAAGGGAGCTAATTGAGAAAACGTCAGGTTGTACTGTCCAGAACTGCATCTGTTCTCGCATCCATGTCCAAACTCGCTATTTGTTTCCAGGTAGTCGAGCGGAGAAAAAAAATGACGACTTCTGTCTGGGATGCCACGCGATAGACCTTAGCCACGCGAAAGAAGCTCCGCCCATAACGGTTTTTTAAACGAGCGTATCATAAAAATCTTATTCGATACGTTGAACATTAAGCCCAAATTAATAAGACGATGAATCATTTATTATGAAGTTGGTCGATAAACCGAAAAATACACCAATCGAGTCTATTATATGTGTTATTAAACATGTGTAGTTTTCAGTATTTTCGTTAACAATCATATGTAAATCATATGAACATATAAATATCATTTGTGCAAGTCATTAGTGTCAGTTGTTCTAAACAGAATTTAATCTTAAGGCACCAGCTGATTTGTGTATGTTCCTCCAGATCTTATGTTAAGTAGATAATAACGAAAAGATAATAATCAAAGTAGATGGATTGTTAAGTTGGCATTAAATTGCCAATCATGATCGTGTACAAAAAATAGATAATGAAACATGAAGAAAATCAGGAAAATACTATGAACTTGTGGTGCTACAACAGTGCATACTTTCTCACATTATTGGAATGGTCACGTAATACTATAATCTTGCATTTTGACCTACTAAACATCACTTGAGAAGGGCCAAACAAATTTAAAACAAGTCGGCTGAGCGAACATGTCCTTCTGATTGTGGCCAGGTGGGAAAATATACAAGTGATAGCGTTACAGGAGTCTTAACTCCATAAAAGCTGGCGGAGTGATAGCAGTTCGTAGCTCAAGTGTAGTGCCATTGGCAGCCCGGGAGTTTGATTCCCTTCCTGAGTCTGTCGAGTCTTTAAATAACGATCAATATCACTTTTAATAATAATCCAAGTGTTCGTAAACTTTTGCAAGTGTCTTGTAATACAAAAGCGCACTTAATTTTTAACTATATTTTATGGTTTGTGACTGCGTGGAGCTGCATCAATGTAAAAATATCAGAGTGGTAAGCTAACTGAAGTTTTCTTCTCGTTTTTTTTCGTGAGACAACCTGTCGTTTTTCTCTTTTTCTATCTTTCAGCTTTCCGCGCACCCCGATTTCCAGTCGCCGTCGAACACAGAGAGCTTACTCCATTCTTTTTCACTACACAAGGAAAGAAAGCATTACATCAACTCACATTGTGAGAATTTGGTGTATAGGAGCTTTCACATTCGCTTCGTTAAACCAACCGCACGGTTTTCGCTTCGAGGCCAAGCGACCTTTGACATTTGCCTTCTCTATCTTTTTATTTTGTTTATTTTCTCGCGAAAAGATGAAATGCTCTTCTTGGTACCGCAGCTAATCAAATAGAAAATAACAGATATTGCAGGCGAGGCGGAGGTGTCTATGACTGCTTATGTTAAATGAGGAGTTTTGATGGACATTTTCGGAAACTATTTAAAGATAAATGCTTTAAATTTCGGTGTGTAGACAATTTGATCTGGCTTGTCACTCTAACGTTTCGCGTGAGATGTTACGCAGAAATTTTGAATATTTGATAAGTATGATTTTTTTATTTTACACTATTTTTCTGAATTAAAAAAGTTTCCTGCTTTAAATAATTGTTAAACTGCTCTGTTAAAACGAAGAGGTGAACCACTGGTAATAACCTGTGAAAGTTAGGTACCACCTGCCAACCATTAGTTTTGTAATAAAAACCTCAATAGGTAATATCGTAACTTATGGAGTGTACCTCTGGCTGGCCCAGAAGCTCATTACAGTGTCACAGATAATAATTAAACAAATGCACTATTGATACCATT
>BOPP01000026.1:8860620-8876122 GCA_017312745.1 Gryllus bimaculatus | reverse complement strand
GTGGCGTCGCGTGGCGTCGCGTGGCGTGGCGTTGCGTTGCGTCGCGTTACGTTACGTTGCGTCGCGTTACGTTACGTTACGTTACGTCGCGTTACGTTGCGTTGCGTCGCGTCCCGTCGCGTCCGCCAACGCGTTTCGCGCCGCCCTGCCCGAGCTCCACGCCACCCGTCCCCGCACCGCCTCGAGCCAACCCCGCCTTGCGCCGTTCCCGCTCCGGCCCTCCCGGCGGCGCCTCGGAAGACCCCTCGCAAACCTCGTTTGCGCTGTTTGCTCGCCACGACACCTCGCTCCCGGGCCGAGCCCAAGCCGAGACACTGCGCCTTCCTCTGAGCGGGCGAGGACGCTAGCGAACCATCGCAACGAACTAAAGCTGGCCTGCAAAACGTGTGCATTTCGCACTTACCGATAAAGAGGAAACGCATTTGGTCAATATAATAATGTAGTAAGATGTATCGTAGAGGTATTTAGTATTGGAAATTGCTGTCAAATAAATGTCACAGCAAAGCAGTGTGGTTGGTACAACGTATGGTCACTGAGCTGTGGAACACGGGTAAAACCCCCCAGCATATTTAGAGATTTATTTCAATAATACCTTTTTAAGATGATTCTTAAACTACTCAGCGTTCTTTCCAACCGAGTAAATAAATTTTTCGTTTTCTGTATGAATTATGCTCATTAATTACATGAAAAATCGTTTATTATCACTAATTTAATGGCACGTGTGCAATTAAAACCACGCAACTACCAATGAGAACTCGGCAAAAGGCTCAAAATCATTTAATTAAGTCTCTACGGAAACACAAAGTTGAAACACAATAAACAAAAAGTTGAAATTCAAAAGTTCCCTGTAACATGAAAAACATTTATGAACACATCTAAGCTTACTTACTACTATTATATATACAATTGTATTAATTATTCATTGTATTGTATTGTATTGTTGTTGTTATTAACATTGTATTGTATTAATATTCAAAGTACAATGTTAATTTTGAAAATAACTACTTCAGCGTTACTTGGAACCAACTCTGAAGACTTGTGAATATTTACATCATTAATTTCAATATGACTCGGCCCAGGGACAGCGCTGTGAGTTGTTGACGCAGTGGGAATTGCTGTGACTGATAAATCTGATCCCACAGCTACGCTTTGCAATTTGTATTTTATTTTGGATGGAATCTTCTATGTAGCTTTCTGCTACAGCAGAAGAACGCCACCCACCATGTCGTTTGACAGTTAAAAGATCTGCTCCACTATCGGCCAGTAGTGTTGCAGAAGTCCGTTTGAAACAATGCACTGTAAATAAATTTGCTTCTGCAAAATTAAAAACTTAGCAATTTCCTTTGGGATCTTTCCAAACGTATTTATGCCTACTGGATGTTCCACATAATTAACACAACCCGCGTTATTAACGATAGTGAACTTTCTAGTTATATTTGTTTTGGTTCTTTCTAAATGAATAACCAATATATTTCCTTCTTCTTGATAAATTATATTGTTCATCTCGTCTGCAGGCACCACATACCCCAAATATCGCAACAACCTATAACAGGCATTGGCAGTATTTTATTATTTGTCAATATTAAAATATAAAGACATTCTTCCATTATTAACCCGCCTTCATTAGAAGATATTTATCGTCTGGTGACTCCGTCAAAAATCTATTTAAATCATATTTGTCAAAGGCATGTGACTTTTTGGGAGTCACTCCTTTATTTTTTGATTTCACAAAACAATTAAGTCGGCATAATTTGAAATATCAATCTTTTCTTTCAGACTTAACATGTTTTTTAGCATTGACAAATAAGGCCACAAACAACTTGGTTTCACAGTAGTTGACTAACAGAATCACATAATATTAACATTAGTATCTTAAATGAATAAATATAAAACATTTGTTGTACAAATATTACAACTGTGAAAAATATAAAAGTCAATTTTATTTACCCGTTCTGAAAAATAAGCTAATAACACTTCTTCACTACTATGTGTGACTCTCTTAGCGATTTTCCACGACTTGTATAGATTATATTCATTTTCGTAGACATCTTTACTTTTTGTAGGGCGCAATGCATTCATTACGTTTTCAGCTTCTTCTAATATTTCGTCCGGAATATTATTGTAATCCTTCATGCTTAATGGATTGAATTCATTAAGTCTCTATGGCGATTGTAAATACACAGGCAAGGCCTATTAAAATTGGTCTTCTTCAGAATGAAAATGACATCATTAAAATAAATATGAAATGCTAAAGATATATTTTTATTATTCAAAATAAAAAATATTTTTGAATGGAAACGAAAAAATATTGAACGTAACACTTGTATAAATGCGTATAATTGCACTCGTGGTAAATAAAGAAACTCGCTCCTATCGTCTCTCGTTTCTTTAATCATACCAATTATACGCCCATTTATACACTTGTTTCGTTAACTACTATTACTGCCTTCATTGCCGTAAATATTGGAAAAACTAGTGAAAAAAATACGATGTTGCTCGGATGTTAATCACAATAATTTATTAGGCAGAAAAATGATAACAACTTCTATTAAGGGGTAATACACAAAGTAACTTCATTGTTGATATCTTGCTATGGCCAAACTTGTGTGTGATGTCCAGCATCTATCTGACTGTACCGCAAACCGCTTTCCTTGGAACAGGATAAGGACCTGCCGACGGGATCAAGGACGCTTGCGATGGGTTAAAGGATTGAGTGCGATTACGCATATAGGACACCGTCACGTCGGGATTTCTGGTCTTCTCAACCTGAGAAAGTGAGGTTTCTCACGTCACACAGCAACAGTAATTGGACTGTTGCAAGGAAGCAACAGACTATTAATTAACCCGAGCAGGAATCGACACGGGGGTCGCGTCTTGAAAGCGAGCACAGGCTGACAAGGTGCCTTCCCGGTTTTGGGGCAATTTTTCTGCCTTATAGCTCATAAAAATTAACATCTTGTGAACAATTGCACGCCTGTGGATGAAATTTGGTATGAACATCTCTTATAAGTTAATATTTGAGAGCTGTTTGCATGCGAGGCGATTATTATTTCAACATTTTCTTGGTATATCACATAGGAAATACAACATATCAAACTGTACCCAAGATATGCTCTTATAACGAGAAAAAATATTCTTTGCACGACTTTCAATTCGGTAATTTAGTTATTTTGATCACTTAAATAAAGTATTTATTAATTATAACGTTTTAATTAATATTTGTGAACGTATGGTATTCTATTTTATTTTATATTACATATTATTCTATTTAATTTTTTGATTATTTGATTATTTATTTAATTTAGCTGATAATGACCCGATATCCATCTGCCAATAGTATAATTATCCCAATCTCCGTTATTCGTTGAATGTCCATTGGCCTACAAAACAAATGATGAGAAATTCACTCCATTGTTTCTGTAAAGAAAATGTAGCTCTTCACCCCATATTGTCGCATACAGTTTTGACAGTTTTTGATGTGAAAGAAATCAACACAGGAATGTCAGATTTACTAATTCACTACCATAGCACTTACACCAGACACTAATTTGCAGACATTGTGTAGCCTATCGCGAATTTGAGTTTAATAAGAGTTTTCTAAAGTAAGGATATTAATATAAACGGATTAGATAATATCAACACACTGTGAAGCAGATCGAGATTATTGTTGATAATTTTTAGATGAAAATTTTCCCCAAATTCTCTATTTTCTTTATTACTGACTTGGCAGTTACCGTTATTCAATTACGTCATCGCCAAACACAAAACTTTGTGAATGACCACACGCATGTGAAACCAATTTTACAATTTTAAATGTAGTTTTCTAGTTTTTTTCCGTGTAATTGCTAAGTGATTGCTCGTCAATGGCAAAACCGGATGAGAGTTTTTAAAATAACTGTAAAATAATGTATCCAATTATAATTAATTTCCAAATTTCGTCATCTGAGGACACATAACTTTCAGAATACTTATATTAATCCTAGCTATGGCATCCGAGAAGTCTTGTCAACCATGTTATGGGGGAACAAATGGACACTCTTCATTTCGCAATGTACAAGCAGAAGATCGCCTCATGGCGAACATGTCGCGTCTTTGGATGGGAAGAGTTGTGTCTGAAAAATATTATTTTCTGGAATTGAGGCAACTTCGGGCCGCTAGATATACATTTTTAATTTAAAAAATTAAAAATAATAATAATAATAAAATGTATCTGTGTTATTTTAACTACGTAATTCCGTGTAACGTTGTTGATATTTACCGTTAAAATTCAAAGAAGTTTATGAAAACATAGTATTGTGTTCAAATACTCTTATTTATGGATTATGCAATCAGAATACTATCTAGTGGGAATACAGAATGGCGCAGACTTTCCCGGATTAATTTTTGTACTTCCTTTAGTCTGGGCTAGCTATTCTGGTTGCCAGCTGCATCTATTGCCGTCCAAAGTACGTTTTTTTGAATTTTTATCTATCTTCAATTTGCAGTTGAAGGAACTCACCCGCAAAAATTCAACATTCTGCAATTATCGGAAATTCAGAGTAATCAGTGAAAATCGTATCCATGCCACTTTTATAAGTGTATTTTACTGTATTATTACAAGAAATTTAAAGAAAAAAATTAGAGACATTTTTAAAGAAAATTTTGAAAATGTCTGTGGGGTTTTATGTAAAGTACCCTTCAAAATCGCAGAACTTCGACTCAAACCACATCGACAGGGGTACGCCTACTTTAGGTGCTAATGTTTTTTTCATACATCAGAGAAGCTGACGGACGAACAGACGTTTAAAAAAAACACTTTTTCTGTATTAGGGAACCCCAAAACGTGTATTCCCTTTAAAATATAGTAAACGATTTTCCGCAATATTACATAACTTTCCCTATACTAAGAATATCTCCGTATATACTACTTTCCGTATATACGTACGTATACGGAAAAGTAATAATGATAGTAAATGAATAATAATTCTGCAACAAGTTTATTATTTTTATTATGAGATGCTCGGAGTTATTGTATTCAGTTTTAAGTTAGAGAGCGTCATTGTATTTCAACTTACCCCAAAATTATCTTTGTATAGTAGCTGTGTAATCGACAAAAAGGCTTCTATCGGTTCCTATAAATTCACCACAAAAAAATCCACAAATTTAATTTCTTCATGTAATGATAACTTACATATTGTGACAATATACTTCTGAATACATCGACCACGAAATTTGGTCGTCCGACATCGACGAGCTTTTAGATCATCAAACGCTTTCCAGTGCATAACATATGAAATTTGTATACCAGCACTTTTTGGATAGTTTCATTCTCTATCACCTCACAAGTTGATGTATCAAGAACGAAGAACTTCAATAGTAAATTATTGATTCTTTTGTAGACGCCCACTATTTTGATTGAACTATGTTTATTATTCCATAAACATGAAAAAAAAAAGATTTCATATAGGCAAGAAACCAAATATTACAAGAAAAAAGAAATATTATCAAGAAAACAAATATTATTTTATATACCCAGAAAATGGATAGTCATAATAATTGAAAATAACGATCAAGAATATTTAAGCAAAAGTGTACACGTTTTCTTGCAAAACCCCAGAATGTTCTACAAATTCTTAAATGACAGTTTTTGCCATAGTGATGAAACAGTATTTTACGATATCTTTTGAAAAAAATAACAAACAAAAATTCTCTGTACTTGCTCATATCATTTTGTACTTTAAATCATAAATATGTCATTTGATAGCACTACAGTAAAGAAGGTAATTTTTTGGGAAAAGGACAGCATAAAATTCCATTCTGAATTCTTAAAAAATGAACAAGGGTTATCGGGTGATAATAATATGCTATTTAAATAAAAATTCCAGGTTAAATATACATAGTCTATTTGATATCACGTGCAAAGAATTTAGTTTTACGAAGGTGCACTTGTATCATTCAATAATGCCGAACTCCTCAACAATTGAAGGCATTATCAACGTTATATTGTAGTGTGTAACCAGGCAAGTGCAACGTTCAGGGAGCGCACGGAGCAAAGGGCACGGCACGCACCATTCGTCGGGGACTCTAGGAAGGTGTTTTAAGTGAACCAATCGAGAGTCGCGGTGCAGCAACATGGACGGGGACACTCCATCCAGTGGAACAATGCAAGTTACGTTATACGGAACTCGGCTGAATTACGAAGAAGGACTTATGAAAATCGCTAAATCAAAGACAGTAATGTATGTCTTGACAGGACTCCTGTGACTGGAAATTGGCAACTCCTGAAAGCAATAGATGAAATTATGTCCTGGAGTCGAAAGATCTTGCTCTCAACAATCATGAAGCGCTCAACATATGGAGAAAAACATTTGTCGATGTGAATAATACGCTAATCACCATGCACAGTGTATGGCTTTTCGGGTGCAAACTGCTGAAGTCAGAGATAATATCTACAACACTAATGATTAACATTGCTGGCTGCCCTGTCATGTGGCAAACACTGAACAATCAGGTGAAAGAGACTTGCACACAATACTTCTTGTAATATATACGCAAGGGAGGGTGCAATTCCTTTTTTGCGTACAAAATGAATTGATGGAGAAGCAAAAACGCAGCAGGCGAAAGAGTTGAAGAGGAGGGAAGAGCGTGAACGAATGTTGAACGAAGAGGCCGAGTCCTTTGGGCGCGAGCAGTTTGGATTTTTCTCTGGCCGCGCCGCGCCGCGCAAGCGCAAGCGCAACGATCCCGCGCAGACGCTGCCCCGACGCTGCCCGACGCCTGCCCTGACGCTGCCCGAACGCTGCCGACGGCTGCGCGCCGCGCCGCCCGGCGCCGCTCCTTGTGGAAGAGAATCCCTGTGGCGGATTGCTTCCTCTGCGAAGATGAGTTGGAGTAGGAGAGTGCGGCGAGACTTGATTCTTGCGAAACTTTCGTTGATTGGATATTTGAATTGGTTTTGGCGATATTTCAAATTCTTTAATGGTCATTATGGTATGCATGTTCTTTTTTTATAGTAGGTAACAAATAATTTAATAATGATTGGTACATAGTTCTGGTGTGAACTACTTTATGAGGTCTTGAATAGATAACTGTCCTATAAAATACTTGATGTATTTAATGGTTTGTCAATTCGTGTACTTTATATTTAAATGGAATAAAGTATGTATTTTTTTAGTTTGTTTTATTTTTTAGTTTTTACATATACGGAATTATACTTTGTTCGTACTTGACAAAAACAATTGATCTCATACACTACGTGTTTTTCAAAACATTCTGAGACAAAAAATTATATATTTTTACATTTTTCTTTCTCGTATATATAACGTATATTCGGAGTAGTGTAGGTAGAATAGGGAAAGTGTAATGCTGCGGAAATTGATAACGAGATTTGGAACGAAAATACACAGTTTGAGGTCTCATGGTACCAAGAACTGGTTTTTTCAAACATGTTTCTATCTGCTGTCCGTCAGCTTGTCCCCGCGTATAAACACAATATCGTTTAAACCGTATATATGATTTTTTTCCAAAATAGATATTCGTTGGTTAATTTGGCTTTACGTCGAGGCGCCGCGATTTTTGAAAAACTCTCCTTAAAATTTGGGGGCACTTTTATTTGAAGCCTCTCAGATATTGTAAAATTTCCCAAAAAGGGCGGTCTTTTCTTTCTTATATTTTATTGTAAGAATAGTAAAATACCTTACAAAAAGGGACATATGATCTATTTTTACCGTTAACGACTGAATTTATTTTAAATGCTAAATTTCTATCGTCTTCGTGCAACTATAGAGATTGAAGATAGAGAGTTTTCCTTTAATTACATTTCTTCATCTACTAGTCTTTCCATTAAGATCATATAATTTTTTGAATCTTAGGGCCGGTGCTTTGATCTGTATTTGGTGGTATATATCGTATCAGACCACTGGAATTCCAGATCAGAACTCTAACAAACGGGACACGGACTGCGCACCGATCTTCCCCTTCCTCTTCCCTTTTCTATCTCATTGCTTACATACGCAACACATTTATTCTCAGACGATTCACACGGCTGGGACATCGGAGAGGTGGAGAGCTTGTCCCGACAGGGGCGCTGCTCTGCTGTGGGAGATAACTGGTAGGAAAACACCGCCAGTTGACACTAATGTCGGCGCCAGGCCTAAACCATCAAACGGGGGAAGATTACTATTATCCTAGAAAAACGCATGCTTATCTTGCGGGATTAATTATATCAGGAACTGACGTATCAGGAATCATTAATCACACCCGCTCTGACAGTTCCCTATGCTTCCCTGTGGATTGGTTGGAACGCAATGCCTCAACACACGAGTGAGTGTGGGAACGTTTGGAAAAATTTGAGAAAAAATAGTATTGGTTATATACGAATTAGGAAATCAATACAACGTAACGTCTCGTAAGATTCTTACAGAGAGAATTATGTCAAGTAATGATTACAATTACCGTATTCTAAAAACAATGCAATATTTTCCGGGAAAAGACGCAGGAACCGAATCTTAAAATAATAATTAGTTGATGAATCAATATGTAGAAAGAAAAAATGATTGTCATATTTGTGGTAACTTTCATATTTCTATCTCAATTCCAAAGGTTCTGGGACATTTACAAGTCATTTTTGAATCCAACAATAGTTACATTTCAAGTCAGTTTTTATGACGTTTTATTATTCCAAAGCTGTCTACTAATCATGAAACACACTAATGAATAAATGGTTGTACAATTACACACCAAGTTAAAGCAGTAATTCTAATGAATAATAACGGACAATCAGTGGTTAAGAGATATTTTTCCCTTTCCTTTGGTTTGCGTTCCATCCATTTACAACGTGAAGGTATTAGGAAAATTATACTTAGAGAATTTTAGGAATAATATCCATAACAATTAATTTTTCAATATCCTTACAAAATTTGATGTAGGTATTTCGTTTTCTTTATAACTATTCAGCAAATATTTTATACATTAATCAACGCTAAATGGAAAACATGATAATATACAAACAGAGCAAAATTAAATATAATAATGTAGTTTAAAATACTTTTTAAAATCGTAGGTAGAATGTAACGATATGTAAATCAAGAATTTCTAGAAATTATTAAATTCAATAATTTTCTTCTAATTTTGTTCACCAGGTCTTTAGATATCACACAATCGACAACAGCAATCTTATCTTTCTGTAGAACACCAATTTCAACACATCATTCGAGAGCAAAATTGTTGATGCTTCAGACCCTAGTTAGTAAATGGTTATCGTCTTGTATTGGTTGAATTGGCGTCGGGCCTTATATTGGGTTGATTTTTTTGTGTTGTTAATAACAAATGTCTGGCCAAATTTATAACCGATTACTTTGTTAAAAAATAATCTCTCTATAAAATAAAACATAGATTAGTCACAATTTATGAATCAAGATTGGCTGGACCATTGTAATTATGTATGATTTGTAGAATATGCAAAATAACTATTAAATATCGGAAAATGTGAGAAAGAAAGAAAAAAGAATCGAAACTACATTACATTTTTAACTGCAACCTGCAACACCCGTCACTATTTTTTACTATAATATAGTAACATAACCATAAACGAAGCGTTCTAGGACTTTAAAACATAAATATCTCAGAGGTAGTGTAGAATTTGTAACTAAATGTGTTATGGAAGGGACATAGAGAGAGAAGATGGAAGAGTGAGAGAGAGAGAAAGAGAGGGAATATGAAGAGAGAGGGGAGAGAGAAGAAGAAGAGGGAGAGACGAACGAGAGAGGGAGAGACGAGAGAGAGAGAGAGAGAAGAGAGGGGAGAACGAGAGAGAGGGAGGACGAAGAGAGAGGGGAGAGAGAAAGGAGAGGGGAGGACGAAAGAAGGGGGGGAGAAGAAACAAAGAAAGGGAGAGGGGGAGACAAGAGAGAGGGGAGAACGAAGAGAGAGGAGGGAGACGAAGAGAAAAGGGAGGGGGCGAGGGAGGAAGAGAGAGGGGGGAGAGGGCGAGGAGAGGGGAGGGAGAAGAGAGAGGGGAGGGACGAAGAGAGAGGGGAAGGGAACGAAGAGAGAGGGGAGGGACGAAGAAGAGGGGAGGGACGAAGAGAGAGGGGAGAGGGGAAGAGAGAGGCGGAGGCAGAGAGAGGGGAGGGACGAAAGAGAGAGGGAGGGACGCAGAAGAGAGGGGAGGGAACGAAGAAGAGAGGGGAGGCGAAGACGAGAGGAGAAGAAGGGGGAGGGGACGAAGAGAAGGAAAGGGACGGAAGAGGAAGAAAAGGGGAGGGACGAAGAGCAGAGGGGAGGGACGAAGAGAGAGGGTAAGGGACGAAGAGAGAGGGAGGGACGATGAGAGAGGGGAGGACGAAGCAGAGAGGGGAAGGGGAACGAAGAGAGAGGGGAGGGGACGAAGAGAGAGGGAGGTGGACGAAGAGAGAGGAAGGAGGGACGAAGAGAGAGGGGAGGGACGAAGAGAGAGGGGAGGGAACGAAGAGAAGAGGGGAGGAGACGAAGAGAGGAGGGGGATGGACAAGAGAGAGGGGAGGGAACGAAGAGGAGAAAGGGGAGGGACCGAAGAAGAGGGAGGGAAACGAAGAGGAGGCGGAGGGACGAAGAGAAGGAGGGGGAGACGAGAGAGGAGGAGAAAGGGGGAAGACGAAGAGAGGGGGTGGGACGAAGAGAGAGGGAGGGACGAAGAAAGAGAAGGAGGCGACGAAAGAGAGAGGGGAAAGGGGCGAAGAGAGAGGGTAAGGGATCGAAGAGAGGGGGGAGGGGACGGGGGGGGAGGGTGGTGAAGAGAGAGGGGAAAGGGGGTTAGTGGCGGTGCGCGAGATGGGGAGGTGTGGGGAAAGGGGGAGGCGAAGGAGAAGGGAGGGACGAAGAGAGAGGGTGGAATAAGGGGGGGGGACGCACGAGAGAGGGGGAGGACGAAGCGAGAGGGGAGGGAACAGCGAGAAGAGAGAGGGGAGGCGGAGCAACGAAATCGAAGAAGATGGAGAGAGAGGGGAGGGAGCGGAAGAAGAGAACGGAACACGATGGAATAGGCGGTGAGAGGGACAGAGAAGAGGGAATGGACGGAGGAACTGATGAGAGAACAGGGAGGGACGAAGAGAGCAAAGGGGAGAGGTAAGGAGAAAAAGGGAGATGAAGGGAAGAACAATGTCTGCGAGTTCCGCTAGTGTATTCATATTTATGCATGATCTCATAGTCCTTATATTTTCGATTTATTTTATCAGGATATGATATTGTATTCATGCCGACCACATGTTTGGAGATTGTAAAATTTGAGTGACACATTCGTGAGTAATAGAATGCAATTACCATTTTCAGGGATTTTTCAAAATATTTTTCGCGCAGCAGAATAAACCATCCGAAACAGGTGTTTTATATTTAATCCACAGTGTAGCTACACCTAGTGACTTGTTTCACTACTTCATGGGTGGTGGCTGGAAAGCCAGTGGAGATGCTTATCCAAAAGTAATTAGTCCAATATGCCTGAATCAAGCGCTTAATATAGTTGGTGGAAACTGAGGTATGAATTTCCAAATGTTCAGGAGATGGTACGCGGGTTAATTATTGCTTTTTAAGGCTTCCATCCGTGTGATACATTTTAAAGTATCTTATTGCTACCTGAATGTGCCACCTTAACCACATATAATGAGATGAGGTAACATGGTGCGAAGCAACGCAATTATACTCCAAACATGTCACGCAATAATTTTTCAAAACCAAAATCCAACTACCGGAAAAAAATAGTTAAACCGACTTAGATTGAAAATTAAAATATCATTAAATAAATTCAACTTTTTTTCTGATTAATAAAAAGCTATAACTCAAATTTTATGAATGATTATTTTAATATTTTCTGCGTTATTACACATTTATATGGTATATATATATATTTATGGAAAGAGTCACTTTTTGGGATGTTAATCTAAGGTTAATTTAAAATTAGAATTTCTTTTATAATTTCTGCCTTTGATGTCTGATTATTAAAATCCAATAAATCAGATTATATAAATGTTTTTTTACATATCTAATGTTTTAATAACTTATATTTACAAAGAAAATTCATAAATTTATGCATTTTTTCATTTTTACTATCCTGTAGACATACGTATATTTGGAGTAATAGATGTAAGGAAAGATATGCATTCCTAGGGAAAATCGATTTCGATATTTTAATGGAAATACACGTTTTAGGGTCCCCTGATACCGAAAAAGTGTTTTTTTAAAACGTCGATCATGCCGTCTACTTGACCGTTTGTCCGTCTGTCTGTCTGTCCGGCCGTCTGGTGCATGTGAACAACACTTGCCCCTAAACCACGCGTAGAGGTATTTCCAAATACAAAAACTCTGTTTATTTGGGCAGAGTCAATATTATGCGATATTAAAAACCATTCGTTAGTTTTTGGGGGTTCTTTATATTAAGCTCGTGGGATATTTTCGAAATTTTCAAAAAGTATCTCAGAATTTTTTCTTTGTTTCTTCTAAGAATGTAAAATACACCTATAAAGGATGCATATGTCCAATTTTCTCGGTTAACTGAGAATTTTTAAAAATTGCAAAGGTGTGAATTGTTTTCGGGGTGATCTTGCAACTACAAAATTAAAGATTGACATTTTTGCTTGGAATAAAACTTCTCCATAGTCAGTTTTTTCATTCATGTCATGTACAGTTATTTGGAAATATTAGTAGTTTTCGCGCAGTATTGCATGCAATATGTGCATTTTTTTTAAAAAACTAGAAAGGGTTTTCTTAAAAATTGCTTCAAATTTTTTCTTAAATCTTTTTTTAGGAATTGTGCTAAATGCACTCGATAAGTTGACATAAACACCATTTGTTCAATTGTTTTTTTCAAAAATTACTAATATGTTATTGTTTTGACTTGTCTCTCACACTGTTAGAATTTACTTTATGTAAAATGTGTTCTCATATTGAATTGATGAGTAGATATGTTTTAAATAAAGGCATATAAAGTTTCTCAAAACCTTAACATTTTTCGTGTCAAAACTAAATCAATAGTTCATATTTAAGGAAAAAAGAGTAACGCAATTTTCTCAAAATGGCTACAAATTTTTCAAACTTTTCGGAGAGATAATGTTAATTGACTTTTTACATGACGTGAAGTTTGTCTCTGAGTACTTTTTTCTTCAAAAATTACACAAGTGTATTTTTTTAGATCTCTGTGTAAGAAATCTCACGCCTCTAATATGCACATTTTGAGCAATTTGGAAATGCTATTGTGAGATAAGGTGCTTCTAAAGACTTTAACTGAAGTTTTTCGAAAACTCCAAAATTTTCTGTGAAAAAGTGCTTAACATGTAGAATTTACTTTAGTTCTTAAGCACTATATTCTAAAAAACGCTACTAGGTTTTCAAATGGACTAAGCATTTGAGAGAAGCCCTTACTGTTTTTTAATATTCACATAATAATATTTCGGTACAAATATTAGAAAGCGAAAACTTTAAAATTATCGAAAAATATTGTTTTGGTGGCTATAGATGACAGCTGACAAGAGTATCTCACAATTTCGTATAGCTAGTCGGTACGAAACCAAGTAGAAAAATAAAATGGGAATGTCTGTGCCATTTACTCGAACCACTTGTTATTTTATAAAAAGCGTACAATAATTATCTAAAGTTTGATCTAGATCTAAAACTTTTGCTACACTGGGAGAAAGTTTGCAGCACTGCTACAGGTAATTTGTTTCAATGTTGTATTCCTCTACATTAGAAATGGAAATTTACTTAATACTTCTGTTCTCTTACGTATTTTCGAACCATGCCCTATCCGGCCGACATTTAATAACCTTAGCTGCACCCACATTCTTGGAGAATCCCCTCGTATTGCTTTCAATATTTCACAAATTCACGAAATTTCCCTCGGAGATTCGTCAAAGATACCCGGGATACAAATACAAAATCAGAATGTCCTCTCTTAACTGGTTTTGCAGCATACATGTGTAGTGGTTTGAGTGATTGTACATACGAGATTCTTACATATTAACATATATTCTTAGAAGGCCTCTACTAGAGATTTGTACCTTTTATCGAATTCATCTTTAATTTCTTAGTCTCTATATCACTATTGCAATATCATTCTCTCTACTATGAAAATTATGGATAATATATACGTAGATGACACAGGGTGGTTATTTGTTTTGGAAATAGGAATAACAATAATGATTTTAAATAAATAAATTTTAATTATGACACTTGTTTATAACTTTTCTTAAGTGATGCGTAGAAATATTGTCTTCAGTTTGAGTTTGGACAACAATTTTTTTTTAATTTACACAAATGTTATCTTTGTGTGGTAAATGTTAGATTGACGAAAGCGCTTCTTTGGTTGTTAACAATTGGAAAACATTGCACAAATTCTTTAGATGCCAACTATTTTGATTATGAAATGGTTACTATTACATAAACATCAAAAGCAAAATTACTTCTTGTAGCTTGATACATCCAAGAAGAAATAGTATTATTTTTCGTGCCCGGAAAACTGTTGGTCATAAACTTTGAAAATATGTTTGAAGAATATTTGAGAATATTACTAACATTTTCTTTCAAACGCACAGAATGTTCAAGTTTGGAATGGAAATTTTGTGCCATTGTGATGATGCATTATTTTAGGACATCTTTTGATTTAAAACAATAAAGAGTGTTCACTCTCTCATTTCATATTGTACTTTTGATCATCAAAAGTCTTTTGACACGAATACAGAAAAAAATAACTTTCTTGAAAAAGGAATGGCATTAAAATTACGTTTTGAATTCTAAAAAATGTGACACAGTAAGCAGGAGTTCCCAGTATGCCACGTAAATAACAATTTTATGTTAAATAAACATAATCCATTTGATATCACGTACAGAGAATTTAATGTTACGGAGGTGAACTTGTATAACTTCAATAATACCGAACTTCTTGACAATTGAAGGTATTATCAACGTTATAATGTAGTGCGTATCCAAGCAAGTGCAACGTCCAGGGAGCGCACGCAGCAAAGGGCACGGCAAGCACCATTCGTAGGGGACTTGAGGAAGGTGCTTTAAGTGAACCAATCGAGAGTCGCGGTGCAGCAACAGAACATGGGCCGGTGACCACTCCGTCCATTTGGAACAATGGAAGTAAATGTACCGGAATCACGCGAAATACGAAAAAGGGCTTATGAAATCGGTACTAAAGACAGTACATGTATGCCTTGAAAGGACTTTGTGACTGGAATTGCAACTCCTGAAAGCAATAGATGATTATGTCCTTCGCGAGCTCGAACGATGTTGCTACAACATCATGGAAGGCGCTCACAATGAGACAACATTTTTTTTTGGGTCGATGGTGAATAATACGCTTATACCATGCCGTGTTATTTGCTTTTCGGGTGGTCAACACTGTGAATCAGAGAATAACTAATAAACTATGAATTAATATTGGCTTTGCTGCCCTCGTCGAGCGGGTGGCAAACTTGAAAATCAGGTAAAAGGAGACTTGCACAAGATTCATCTTGCAATATATACGCAGGGAGGGTGCAATTCTTTGCGTAAA
>BOPP01000026.1:8835419-8859778 GCA_017312745.1 Gryllus bimaculatus | reverse complement strand
AGTAAAAGCAAGTAATTCTAATGAATAATAAACGGACATCAGTGGTTAAGAGATATTTTTTCCCTTCCTTTGTTTGCGTTCCATTCATTTACAACCGGTACGGGTATTAAGAAAATATACTTAGAGAATTTAGGAATATATCATAAACAATTTAATTTTTCAATGTCCTTACAAATTTGATAGTAGGTATTTTGTTCGTATACTATTCAAGCAAATAGTTTACACTTAATCAAGCTAATGGAAAACTGATAATTATACAAAACAGAGCAAAATTTAAAATATAATAATTGTAGTTTAAAATACTTTTAAAATCGTAGGTAGAATGTAACGATATGTAAATACAAGAATTTAAAGAAATTATTAAATTCAATAATTTTCTTTAATTTTGTTCACCATGCTTTTAGATATCACACAGATCGACAACGCATCTTATCTTCGTAGAACACCAATTTCAAACACACATTCGAGAGCAAAATTGTTGATGCTTCAGACCCTATTAGTAATGGTTATCGTCTTGTATTGGTTGAATTGCGTCGGGCCTTATTGGTTGAATTTTTGTGTTGTTAATAACAAAGTCTGGCCAAATTTTATCGCGTTACTTTGTTAAAAAATAATCTCTCTATAAAATAAAACATAGATTAGTCACAATTTATGAATCAGATTGGCTGGACCATTTGGAGTAATTATCTATGATTTGTAGAATAGCAAAATAACTCTTAAAATATCGGAAAATGTACGAAGAAAGAAAAAGATCGAAACTACATTACATTTTCAACTGCAACCTGCAACACACGTCACTAATTTTTACTATAATATGTCAAATAAACTCATAAACGAAGCGTTCTAGGACTTTAAAAACTAAAATATCGCAGAGTAGTGTAGAATTTGTAACTAAATGTGTATGAAAGGGACAGAGAGAGAGAGCGAAGAGAGAGGGAGAGATAAGAGAGAGGGAGAGCTAAGGAGAGGGAGCAGAAGAGGGAGAGACGAAGAGAGAGGAGAGACGAAGAGAGAGGGAGAGACGAAGAAGAGGGAGAGACGAAGAGAGAGGGAGAGACGAAGAGAGAGGGAGAGACGAAGAGAGAGGGAGAGACGAAGAGAGAAAGCGAGAGAGGTAAGGAGAAAGGGGGAGATGAAGGGAAGAACAATGTCTGCGAGATGCCGCTAATGTATTCATATTTATGCATCATCTCATAGTTCTTATATTTTCGATTTATTTTATCTGGATATGATGTTGCATTCATGCCGACCGCATGTTATGGAGAATGTAAAATTTGAGTGACACATACGTGAGTAATAGAATGCAATTACCATTTTTAGGGGATTTTTCGAAATATTTTTCGCGCAGCAGAATAAACCATCCGAAACAGGGGTTTTATATTTAATCCACAGTGTTGCCACACCTAGTAACTATATTCACTACTTCATGAAAGAGAGGCTCCACCCACTCTCTGTTTGACCCATGTCTGTGGCTCATCCCATTTGCAAGGCAACTACAGGACTAAACTGTGGAAGTCCTACTCAAAATGCACAATTATAATCTATCATAAATATGTATTAGTTTGTTGTTTTGCTTAAGAAATGATTTAGCAATAGAATTGAGAACACTGGAATAAAAGTTATGAAGAGAGGAGAGAAATCCTCCAAGTTTATCAGAGATTGGAGCGGATTTAGAAAGATTTCCACTCGTAAAAGTTTAAATACTTTCTGTGGATTTCTGAGGTTAGTTTGTACAGGACTGCGTGGACATAACCTATATATCAATTTTCACAAATCGTTTCTTTTCTAGACAAGGAGTCTGATATCCTTTACCTCTTCTCAGATGACATAAAACGTTCTGAGTACGATTATCTCCTTATATACAAACCATGAATCAAATTTATTTTATATCATAGAATGTGTAGGATCAATATTTCAGTGTCATGGAGGACTGAAAAAAGTCTTTTCAAAACTTTATGCATCTTTGTATCCTCGTTCGTAGGAAAAAGGTTAAATGGAGCGTTTGATTAAAAGGTTTTAAATGTTTATAGCAACTCTTTATTATATTTTACAAGATAAATACATTTAGCTGAGAATAATCAGGAGGTGAAAATTGCCGCCAAACCAAATCGATAAACGTGATACTCATATGAAAGAAAAAAAATTAGATTCCCAAAAAATAAGTCTTCTAGGGCAATGTTACAGAAATCCAATGTAGATTTAGATTTATCCAGTCAAAATAAAAACAACAGTAAAACCTGTATGTGACGTAGGGGGGAAAATATTATCTGCGCACGTTTTCTTGAGTTCCAGAATTCCACAATACATAGAATAATATACAATACAATATAAAATACTAAAAATACGATACTATACAATACAATGTTCAATAAATACAATCCTATACACTAAAATGTACTATACTATATAATATTATGTACTCTTTAAGTCCGGCTTCCTGGCCGCCGACATTGCCTACATTGCCTACAACATTTGCGATAACATTAACTTAATATCATGGCTCAGGTCCAATTTTCATTTAGGCCACTGAATTTTCAAAAACAACAAAACTAAAGTAATTTTTTTTAACCCATTCATACAACTGCATAAATGAAGAGAGATCTTTTTTTAAAAATGAAATCTATTCTTAAATATTTTACCTTTAATTTATTTTGTTCACATTATTTTCAAAAGACTAACATTTCAAAATGTTGAGACAGAATCTTCCGAATTTTTCTTCTGGTTCATATTCCTAGTAACTGGATTAACTAGAGTACGAAATTATGATAAATGTGTAAAAGTGTAGCTGTTTTTTTTTAAAAACCCAATTTCCTGAATTTAAATATTAGAATATTGAACTAGTTTATTCAATAATAAATTTATAAATAATTCGAAAATTGCAATTAAAACATTTATCAAGGTCGATGATTTCTACGATATAATTCTATTGAATTGTTATGAATTAATACGCTAACAATTCAGCTGTGAAACATACTCGTTATGTTTTTGACTTCAGATAAGCAACCCAACAATTCTTCAGAATTCGAAAGGTAACTGTAATCTGCCTTCGTTGCGGCTATCCCTGAATGGCCCGCTTTGCCGCGAGTCCGCGGGGAGTCGGGGCCTGGTCGGGCGCGGGAGGGCGAGGCTGCGGGCGAGCCCCGCTGCACACGCTCTATTCTCCATTCCGGAAGAAAAAGTGCTTCTTCCCGGGCCCTTAAGGGCTGGCATTACCAACCGCCGTACGACACCCACATAAGTCACCTGGGCGGTCTCCGCACGGCTTTCGAGATTTCGCGTGTGAGCCGGCGAACCCCGAACGACGGACCGAGTGGCTGGAGAGAGTGAGGTTGGAAAGCGAGACCACACCGCTCGAATTCAGGGCGCTATTCATGGCACTTACAAGATGACAGATTACAAATACTCTTCGACAAGGAAGGAGAGGAAGACTATTTGATTGATTAATTGATTGATTTTCCGGGCGTGTCGACCGCTATGGTCATTAGTACCGTTAGTGTCGTGAAATATTTAAACAGGAAAGTTGCAGTGATTCTTTCCCAGCTGTATGGTGATATACTGCGCTAAGTACATGGCGGCTTGCGGGAGATATCCTCTGGGTATCTCCCCACAGTTCGACACCACACAACCCTGGACAACCTCGAAGGTTCCGACTTATCTTCCGGCATGTAGAGCATGTACGTGTATATGTAAAGGGAGAGGAGAGGGGAAGGAAGAGGAAGGAATGATCGGGAGCGGTTCGTAGCCCGTCTGTTAGAGTCGTGCTCCTGCATTCTCCTGGATATTGGAAACGAGAACAACCTCCAATTAGATCACCCTTAGATTTCTTCTCCAGACAGCGGTTGAATTCGACCTAGCTATTAAGCTAGTATAGAAAATCAGCCTCTGTCGTAACTCGAACGCTTAGACCTCGCGGTCAGAGTTGCTACAGAGACAAGGGAAATGCTGTCTCTGAGATAATATCAGTCAGTGTTTATTAGAAATACGAGTGCGGGAATCGGGATCTAAACAACGTTCTTGACGCTTATAAAAGGCTATGCTACTGTTGCAGAAGGTCCTGTTTATGAATCTTCTGCCAATGATTTTGTCTTGTCCAATGTCTTCTTCCAATGTGCAAATCTGTATTTGTATATTGGAAAAGCAAACACTGAAAGTGAAAAACAATAACTTTTGAAGCAATTGTTTTTGTATTTTTTAAACATCTCTCAGGACGTTAATATGCACATTTCCAGCAGCTTGTAAACACTATTGTATTTTTTGTATTTGTTAGATAAGTGTTTTAAATGTCTTCAAATGAAATTTTTCGAAAACTCAATAATGTTCTGGGAGAAAAAAAAGGTTCAAATTTTGAATTTACAATAGCGCTTAAACGCCATTTTCGTTAAATCGGCTCCAAATTTTTCAAAGAAAATCGTTATTTAGTACGAGGTTTTACTGTTAGTTAATATTCTTTAAATAATATTTCCGTACTAGTATTAGGAAACCGAAAAATTAAGAAAAGGACTTTGGGCTGATAGCAGATGGCAAAAGTGTGTGGCAAGTCCGAATAGCTAGCCGCGACCAGAGAAAATAGAAAGCTAATACGGAAAAGTCTGTGCCATCTGTAGTCCCACTAGTTTCTTACATATATATTATATGTCACGTTGTCACTCGTATCATAAATAACGGTTATATCAAACATATATTTCTTGAAAAGTAACATTAGTATACAGAAAAATTGAGTTCACTTTAAGATAATTAATAAAGATTTAGAAGAAAAATTAAAATAGTCATTGTTGAATAAATTTAATATATTGAATATACTTTTAAAAAGCTACTATACTTTTGGGTAAAACTTGACTTAACCCATTAACGCCCAAATGAATTGCGTGCGCATAGCACTCGCCCATTGTCGAGACATCCGCGGCATTACCATAGTCCACAGAGTCATAGTTGAGGCTACATGATAGGAATGTTTTTGTTTTGTCTAGCGTTCTTGCCTAATTCGGTATTTAGCATCAGGTACTGCAAAACTTGCTTAAATGTTTCGTTTAGGATATCTGTGTCTTTTGATAATTTTGGTAATTATTAGAAGAGGATTTTTCAAAAGAATATATTATGAAGACATAAAACAGTTGGGGATTGCAATGGGAAGTTTACAGGAAGAATACTGCGAAGCAATCTGTATTATTCATCTGACCATAGCAACGACGACGCTCATAGAGCAGGGCAGAGCTGACAGATCGGGTCAAGGCCGGGAGAGGATGGGGCGATCTGAGTCCTTGTGGATCGCACCGGGTCGGGGCACAGCGGTATTTAAGATATTGGTTGATGTTCCCGAGCACGTATGTTCATTAGTGTTGTATATTCAGCCAAAGGAAACAACAGTTCGTATCAACAAGTCACTTTATTCCACAATCAGAAACATAAACCAATATACAAGCCAGGTCGCCGTTAGCCCGAAGATGTCCCAGAAACAAGCTTTCGTCACAATCACCAGGAGAAATAGACTTATTACCAACTATCCACTTGCTAACACTTGACACGGACTCGCACTTACACTGCACTGGCTTGGGATCAACTTGGTGAGATCCGGAGCCGATCCGCACATCGCGTCGGCTTGGGAAAGTTTTCTCCATCCAGGTATCACCGCCGCGGAGCACCGCTCCAGCAGGCACGACCTCGAAGCTCCCGACTGGTCTTCCGACATTTATAGTAGTGCATGTACATGTACGCATATGTAAGAAAGAGTGAGAATTGGGCAAGGAAGAGGAAGAAGAGATCGCGCGCGGTGAATGCCCCATTTGTACGGATACTACTGCTTCACCATTCGCATAGGAATCGGAGAAGCCACGGGGAACTTCCGAACAGATCAGCCAACTAGCGATTGAATTCTACCTAGCTATTTAGCTAGAGTCGAAAATCCGCCTTTGTCCGGACTCAAACCCTAGGTCCTCCCGCTCAAAGCCACCGCAGAGACAGCGGCAATACTGACTATGACCTTTCTTCAGCGGTGATAACAGAAATAGCATTCAGCCCTTTTACTAAATTAAATTGATTTATTTTATGTCGCATCAACTACAAAAGGTTATTAGCGACATCTACACAATAACATTATTTTGTACATGGAGTGTACATGTCACGTTGGAGTGTACATGGCAACGTTATGACACATTGGGAGGAAACATCCATATCACAATATTAACCAGTTTATACCTTTTTCTTATATATCGTTGAACAAGTTTATGCCCTTCAAAAACTTGAGAAACCGACTGCATGGTTCTTTCCCCTTTAGTACTTTTTCCATGTCGTTATTGACACCATGTCACGTCCGGTTGGCTTCAAACGTGGGGCACAGAAATAAATGATTAATATACATAGAAACATTACAAACATTACACATAATAGCCGTTTTCCCCGTGATCAGATAGTCATGTGTGAGCTTGGTGACTATTTTGCATCTAGTTAGCACAACCTGGTCAGCTCTGCAGATGGATGTGACTGAATTATAATCATCTTATTCACATATACTTCTTAATTTGCAGCGAGCGTTATTGTTTTATTCCTGTCTGTCAAATTCTTGTAGTTTTCTCATGATGCTGGCGTAATAGACTATCACGCCAGCATCATGAGAAAACTACAAGAATGTATTATGGGAAGTATTATGGGAAGGTTGCTTCTTTCATCAAGTTGTTACATCTCTATTGCAAATCTGGTTGCCAGCTCATTGTCGATGATTCCCACATGAGCCAGGTTCCATCCAAATGGTATCTCTTTACCTATTATATTCGAGTTCCTTATCATGCTAACAATGACTAAGGCTAACGGATTTCCAAAGTAAAAGACATTTCCAATAGCCGACAGAGCCAATTTGGAGTGTGTTACGATTAGTCCTTTTACTGTCTAATTAGTGGGGAATTCGCGGCGATGGTGTAATAGTTAGCGTGTCGGACTGTTGTACCTAAGTTGGTGGGTTCAAACCCGATCGAAGCCGTGGAAGGGTCAAAAAGTCCCTCTTATGCCTTCCTTCGGAGGGGAAATAAAGCCAGCTGTCCCATATTAGTAGATTTACTTGCATGTACTTGCATGGTCAAGCCTAAATGACGCCTCTGAGCTAACTTCAGATCGCCTGTTTTATCACCCAAGAAATCACCTCCTTTCCCTGCTACCTGGTGAAAGGAGCGTAGCGAAATTTGCGTGGTGCGCAAATTGCATGCGATGAAAGAGCAGGACTCATGACCTGAGTCTCGCCACGTAAAATTCAATCCAAAGGATGCGATTAATCATTAGACATCACCGAATGTCTCAGGTGGGGATGCATATTGTTAAGCGGTGTGCAAGCCTTTTAGAACTTCTTTCGCGGGCGCGAGCATTCCGACGACCGGTATGTTCAGGGATGAGTCCCGTATTCCGACGCCCTCAGCTCGCAACCTGCGTTCGACACACGATCAGGGGACGGGGACGGGGACGGGTGAAGGGGGAGGTGGGAGGTCCGGCCGCGACGCAACGCACGAGTAAACACACGCGATTACATTTAAAACTACGACTTGCAGGAGAGAGAGCAAACAAAATTTCGCTTTCTCAAATGTTTGTGTGCACAACATCAAAGGCGCCAAGTGACTTTGATGTCGGGAGAGGGAAGAGGCAGAGGAGACGAGAGAACGAAAGACAAAAGAAGCCTCTGGAAAGAGGAACAATCGCTTGCGGCGGAGTGGAGGGGACGGAGTTGGAGGAGGAAGAGAAGGGAATGGCAGTGAGGCCGAGAGGTGGAGTTTGTTCGATGGAGTTTGAGAATCGCAGAATTTACTGAAGCACGAATTTTGGCTCATGCCGCGAGGGAATTAGAGTCCTGGTAATTGCATATGTGTGACAAAATGAGAATTCGCGTCAAAGAATCGAGTATTTATAAGAACCTGAGATTTAGCAGAAATGTATTCTCTTGTTTTTGCTTTGGCTGCCCCACAATATTTCGTGTAAGTGGCATGCATTTGTATTCTAGTTTCAGTGACTACTGGTATTTCTGGCAATTCCCAATTTTAAGCTTTTCTTTTCGAATTATGCTAAAGCTTAACCGTCTAGAAGAAATCTTTATTCAGAGCATGCGAAAAAAAGTTGAATGGTAATTCTTCATAGGCAGACCCAAATTGCTGCGGTCACTAAGACAGTAGTGCTTAAGGGCAAGGATGGGTCGCAGTTCGAGTTACTAGGAATGGAGTCCTACAGCCTGTTTTAGTATGATTGACTTTTCCACTATTCATACATCGTCTTTACTTTCATGTCCAGCCGTTTCTGGCCATCCCGGGGGGAGGTGGAGCTTGCATGTAAGTGAGGAACTCGTTGCATAGATTGTACGTTCTCCCTAATCCTCGGGTTTGTTCTTAGAATGAGGTAGATGTCTAGAACTCTTGTTATGACTGGTAACTTGGTGAGTGATCGACGTTTGATCTGTCAGTGTGCGTGAATAAGGAACTTCCTCTCCTCTTTCACAATACCAATAAGAGATGGGCCAACTTGCCACCTCAGACACTAATGGAAAGGTACAGAACAGAGATAGGTCTGCGGGCTGTTTCGGTTTGATGTTCAGGGCAGCACGAGGGGGAAGTTTCTAGGAAGCGATAGAGTCGGCAAGAGTCTCTGGTAACAATCCCCGATAGATGGTAGTCGGGAAGTTCTTTCAGCAAATCCGGCAGGTTGTTCCGTGGCAAATGAAAAAAAGGAATGTTGCTGTTCGTTTCCATAGCCATCGGCCAATTCCATTCTCTTGCTGTCTGGTCGTTCTGTGTTGTCATTAGACATTCGGTCATGATGTTTTTCGAGTACGATTGCGCAACTATGATACGACTCCATTCGCGCGACATCGGTAAACAATGCCGTAGCTACATCAATCGCTCTCTCTCTCCCCAATTTGCCAATTTGATGGGCGATTGAGAGAAATGAAGATCCAAAGCTGGAAGGGAAGCCTTTCGGACTATCGCATTTTCTCTTCTTCTCAGAAGCTTTCGCGAGTCGCTGGTCAGCTGTGTCCGTATAATTTTTGGAGAGAAGTCAGGGTACTTTCCATTGAAACAAATTTGCAAGAAGCAGAGGTACGAAAAATAAAGACATCTCCAGTGCTACTACAATGAACAAAGGGGAATGAAGGAAAATAGGTAACCCACATTTTTTTTTGTTTTCGTTCGGATTTTCCAAGTTATTAGGATATATATGCGGGCAGAATAAATTGGAAGCTCATATTCGGTTTGTATTAATATTTATATAATGGAATTTTGAGTATAGAAAATTATTTCTTGAACATAAAAAGTGTTAATAAATAAAAATGTAAAAAAATGAAAGTTTCTTTCATATTCCATTCATATTTCCAATTCCGGTTTCTTCAAAAAGTTATTTCAAGCATGCTATAAATTTTTCGACCGCAGATCTCTACAAACAACAAAGAACTAGGCATTCTTGATGAAGATTCCATTGTATTTTCCACGTCTATCAGTACGGATTATTAGCTAATACTTCATCATCACGTATAATTATCCCTGCATATTACATAGCAAAAATTTATTAATATATCAAATAACTACAATTTTCAAAGATGCATGAATGCATAAACAAAAACATAAATGGAATTAATAAATGTTTGGATGTATTTACAAGGTTATAGTCACATTTATAAGTAGAAATTTAACGGAATAATTTAGTTCGGTATTGATTACATGATTAAACGGAACGAATTGAGAATACGTTTCTTTTGTTGTTGTTGTAATCAAATGGTCGGTCAGAGTGGCGAGTGCGTTGGCAGAGCTCTGGCAAAGGGAGCAGCGCCGGCGACGGCGATCGGGCGCTGCCGTGGAGGGATGGGGAAGGGAGGGGAGGGCGCGTCACGAGCGTCAAAGGCGACCGCTGGGTGAGGGGCAGGCACTTGGCCTTCCCTCTGCCTCCTCCGACGCTGACTCAGCGCGTCGCACAATCTGCGCGAACCGCTCCCGAAGGGAATGCGCGGGCGCGGGTGGTGGCGCAGGCGGGGGCGCAAGAGGGGGGCGGAAGCGAAGCGCGAGGGGGCGGGGGCGCCGGCGCGGGGGCGGCGGGCGGGGGCGCGGGCGGGGGCGCGGGCGGGGGCGCGGCGGGGGCGCGGGCGGGGGCGCGGGGCGGGGGCGCGGCGGGGGCGCCGGGCGGCGGGGCGGGGGCTGGCGGGGGGGTGGGTGGGCGGGCGGGGGCAGGTCGCGCCCGCGAGGCGGGCGGCAGGTGCGGGCGAGGTCGCGGGCGAGGCGCGGGCGAGGTGTCGCGCGGTTCGGGGATCGGCGCGCCAGCGCAAGAGAGGCGCGGGGCGGCGTGGGGGCGGCGCGGGGGCGGCGCGGGGCGGCGCGGCGTGGCGCGGTCGGGGCGCGGAGCGAGAGGGGGTGCGGGCGGAAGTGGCGGGGCCTGGCGGGGGCTAGTGGCAGCGGTCGCGGGCGTTGGCGCGGGTGGGGGCGGGTTCGCAGGCGCATGTTGGTAATGCGGCGGGGAGAGACAGGGACTCAGCGGGACTGCGGAAATTATGGGGGCAGGCGGCAACGAAACAGGGACGTTCACAGATGCACGATAGGGCCGTGGCACGGTTTGTGTGTTGGTAGTTCAGGGATGGCACGGAAAGGGGGTGGGGTGGGGATGGAGGAGTTGCCCGGAACCGGGAAGCGCCAATAGCGAGAGTAGGGACGAAAGCTGCTGGGTAGAAATGGCATTGGTGGTCAGCTTCATGGAGCGTCAGCCTGGAGGAGGAGGGCCAGGAAATGGAAAGGGGAGAAGTTGCGCTGGGAGGGGGAGGCAGCACAAGCACAAAAGGCGGACGTACCCGAACAAGATCTATGGAAGCGGTGGTGAATGCTAGACCGATGAGGAAACGGAGAAAGGGAGGAGATCACAATGAGGACAAAAGAAACGAATAGATTGCAATAAATGAGACAAAACGGCCGTGGAGCTGCAGGAAGGGCCAGAGAGCTGGCTGAGAAAAGCAGAATGAAGAGAAGATGGATGGAGCAGAAGAACCACTCTAAGAGCGAAGAGCAGGATGACGGGAGGGTTGTGGAGGCTACGATGCGGAATAGGGACAGAAAGGAGGGAAAGGAATCAAAGCGACGACGGGGACAATTTCGGAGTGGAATAGCGGGGTGGTAGGCGCAGGTGAGGATGAGTAGGAGGATCTGTGATGCGAGAGTGTGTTTGAGGAGCAGAGCGGCTGCGGCGTGTTAGCTCGTAATCAAGGCACGGTGGCAGCCTCTAAACAGCGGTGGCTGACTCTAGCGTTTGGGAGGAGTAGAACCGTGGTGCAGGCGGAGGTGGGGCGGTTCCCAGACGACTTGGCGCCAGGGAGGGAGGTAGATGAAGGCGCGGAGGTGCTGGAGCAATAGAGGGCTATTTGAGACCGGGTGGAAGGTTGCGATATGCCGGTGCGATAGCAGAGCCATGGCAGATTGGAAATTGCGATGTTTTGTGGAGAAGGGGTGGAGAACTGCTGACGATTTCAGTGTGTAATGGAGAGATGGAAGGAGGAAGGATTGCTGGAAGGTGCTGGGCCGTTGAGGTCGATGAGGTGGAGGCGGATTTGTAAAGGGATGCGTTGTGGTGTCGGCAGGGTGGAAGCGGGCAAGGTCATGGGGTCGATGACGGGGTGATGACGGGGTGGTGAGGGCGAGGAAATGCAAAGATACTGGCAAGAAGAGATGAGGGTGGATATGGCGGATCAAAAGTAGGGTTATAGGTGAAGCGATGGTCAGTGTCAGTACGGAGAAGAATTTGGAGATGGCAGAGAGATGTGAGTCGATTGCAGCGGAGCGAATGCAGTGGGTGGAGAATAGGTCCCGGGGCGAAAGGAAGACGCTAATGGAGTCGGGTCGGAGTCGGGTCGGAGTCGGGTCGGAGTCGGGTCGGAGTCGGGTCGGAGTCGGGTCGGAGTCGGGATGTTACAAAGTCGAAGCGCGCATAAAAAACATGGGTGGCAAGGAGCAAGTCGTGGGGGTGGGAGACCGGCAGGAGTTGGAAGAAAAGAAGCGGGAGGCACTAGAGGATTCTCCCAGGCGCATGCTCTCTGCCATTGTACCTTTCAACGCCGCCCCACCCCTCTTTTCCCTCTCTTCCCGCCGCACGCTGCTCAACGTCAGCCAGCAAGTGTTTTGGCGCTGCACCGGCCGAGGGGAGGCGCCTGACAAACAAGCGAATGCGAACGCTGAGGATATCGGGGAACTCTTCAGAGTCGACACGAACTCCAGAAGTCACCAAATCGCGCTTCTACTTCAGAGGGTAGGACACGGTGAACAGACATGGGATTGCGTTGGGCAATCTCTGATACGCTGCATATCTGATTCTGTTTCTACACAGTGGACTATAAGTATTTTGAAAGGCAAACGATAACAAATTGTTTTAGAACATTGAATTGAATTGACATATTGGTAGATTTAGACGATACCTGAGATGTGCAATCATATTTAAAATGAAGGAGAAGACAGAAGCAAGCCGAAATGTGTATTAAATAGCTGTTATTTTACTAAACATTATTAAAACATAAAAAAAGCCAACTGGTTTCTTGTGATTTTATGTTTCTTCGCCAAGTTATCTGAAAGTTTATACTGCGGTTGGCTGAGGTAGAGGAAACTTAGTTAGGATTTATTAATAGTTTAAATTATTTCTTAATCAAATAAAACACTTGTACATAAATTACTAGTTAAATGGTCACTTTGTCTTTGCAGCAAATTAATTGGTCATTCACGATTACTTCAAATTAATCGCGAAACATCAATTGTGCTCACGTTACGTCCTACGACCACGTTAACACTACCGGCAATGAGCAGAGATGTGAAAAAGGAGGGGAATATGGAATAAGAAAAGGAAGAAAAAGTAAAAGTGATACACAGATGGAATAAGGAAAGCTGGTGCAAAAAGGAAAGACGAATAAGAAAAGCACGAGAGGGAGTGGAAGTGAAGAAAAGTCATAGTCTCGCCAAAGTAATTGCTGCCGTGCAAGTGTGCCACCGCTCCAAGTGCTCGAGCCGGCGCTGCGCAGCGCAGAAAAAGCGACCCGGGGTGGAGCGCCCGAACCGCTCCCCGGGCTGCCCCACCCCCTTCCTCCTCCCCCTCCGCGCCCCCGCAATAGATCGGCGTCAATAAAACGCGCGCGCGGGATCATTTGCGTAGCACTTGGGGCGGAGGTCAAGAGAAAGCAAATGCGGCGGCGAAAGACGAATGGAAGGCGGAGGAGGAGAAACAGGGGATAAAAGACAACAGAAGGAGAGAGAGGAGATGGAAAAGGAGAAAGAGGAGAAACAGACAGCGGAAAAGGGCAAAATGAGAAGAAAAGAGAAGAGGAGGAAAAGAAGAAGAAAAGCGAAACAAACGGCGGAACAGAATAGAAGGAGAGGAAGAAGGAAAAAAAGGAGAAAGGGGAGAAACAGATGAAGGAAGAGAGCAGAAGATGAGGAAGCAGGAGGGAAATGTGCAAAAGGAGGAGAAAGAGGCAGAAGAAAATAGAAGGAGAGGGAGGATGGGGAAACTAAGGAGGAGAAGGTGGATGGGAAAAGAAGAAAAACAAGACGGGGAAAAGGAGGAGAAGAAGAAAGAGAAGAGGCAAGGAGGAGGTGAAGATACAACCATATTTCTATAACCGATTTCTCACATGGCGGGAAACTAGATACTCCTTCAGGCTACTCGATTCACATGCACGGCTTCCCAGAAATATAGGAGGGCGTCTTGCGATAGTTTGGAGCTTGAAACAGGCGGCCTCTCCGCTTGTCTTGCAATCTCTCGGTGAGTGGAGCGCCCCGCTTAGGTACTGCTTCCGTCTATCCTATTTCACGCACAGCGAAGCCCCTGTACCACGCACTGAGCCTGAGATGGCGTCCTCGGAAACCCTCACATCCCTCGGGGTTAGGAGCTAATTTAGGCAAACGCCTTGGCTTTCCTATTAGTTTTTAATTTTCTCCAGCTGTACGTCGTATACAAGCCAAACAAAACTTCGATGTTGAGATTTTACACGTAAACTTCATTTTGAGGAGAAAAGGTGGGTTTTAAAATGATGTCTGTACTGATTCTTGGGTAGGTGTTTGGATGTATGTAAAAGGTGTGTGTCATGCGTAACTCGGACGAAGTAAAAGCTTTTGAGCTGAAATTTGATAAACACGTCAACAAAGAGGTCTCATAGATGTCTTTAACGTGGTCAAGGTTGATGCAAGTAGCAAAAGAAACAAGTATTTTTTGCTACTTTTACAAAAAATCTGCAAATATAGTGAAATTTGCCGCTTAATCAAAAGCTGAAAGCGAGAAAGGGATAAAACGTTACGTCCCAAGTCACAGTCAATAATGTTCCTTGAAATATAAGATTTTATTGGGAAGCATAAATGGCATTGTATTTACCAACATTCTTATGTAGTAACAGGGTGTGAATCTCATTGCAAATCACAGACAAGAGCTGAACCGATTACAGGTTTATTTTCAAAATTATATACAGGCAATAATTTAAAATATCTATATACAGCTCTTGTAGGTGGTTCTCAAATCGCGTGTGTGATCCACAACTACCTGCCATTAATCGCATGGCTCTTGGCCCTCGCTACTAATTTAAGTCGTACGCACACAGCGTACCTTCACGTGAAGCGATATTCCCGATACACGGGTTGCAATACGAGCATCGCTCGTCAATGCACCGTCCTTGGCACACGTTTTGTGCATCCACGCGAGGTCTCCCACCCAGCTGGAGACACCCGCACGCGACTCGCTCTCTGAATTTTATATTCTCGGCTCACTTGACTCGCGACGTCATATTAGCGCTCGCGCGGCAAGCGATCTCACGTGATCGCTGCAACGCCACGCGGCGTGGCTGCTGTTAGTTCCTCCGATTTGTAGAAGTTCCCAAATTATTTCTGGAATGTTCTATACCTGCACTTTAAGTCTTTAAAGCCCATCCGCTTGCAACACAAAAACGGCGTCTGCCTAATTCTTAATCCTACGGTCTCATCGCCGGTTCCGCTTCAGGCTTCCTTCCTGTTGCAAGGTCCATTTGCAGTGTAACGGCATGCCAATGTGCCCCCTAAACTCCACATGCAGGGAGGCCGGCGAAGGGGCGGGGGCAGTCCTTTGGCGGCAGGCGGATGGCCACCAAAGACCGGGGTCTGCCCGAGGGGTCGGGGTGGGCGTGTCTCAGAACGCGGGTGTCAACTGGCGCAGAGGGAGATGATGGGTGAGAACAGCCGCTGGGCACCTGGGCTCCAAATTGCAACCAGGCCCAAGGTTCGGTAATGAGATGACGCCGCCGGCATGGGAGGTACTGATCCCTCGCGAGACGGCGGGAGAGCAAACAGCCCAACGCATTACAGTTTCCCACCCCGCGGGTTATCGCCCTAGGTCGGCTGGGTATGGACGGTACAAGACACCAGCCCCAAGATAGCCGCTGTGGTCTGTGCCAGGCTGAGGTGGGTATGCCTCAGGGAACTACAGAGCTGGGAAAGCAGCGCTAGGTCCTCAGGGGTGTAATTATTGTTTAGAAACACAATCTTAAGAAGACAAATTGATTGATAAAATGTTTAGCCTCACCCAAGTCTCACCTTCTTCACTAGAATACTCTGGTAGTAAAGTAGAAAAACATGAGTTTTTGGTTTCAATGTGCCTTCGACGTTGATAAAACACCGTGAATTACTAAATTCTCTTTCCGGCATTTACATGAATCTTCACCTCACATTGACATCATATTGACACCTCACATTCACCTCACATGACACTGATTCATCACATTGACAATAAGTAAACCTAGTTTTATGATAAAAATCGACTCAATTATTTTGATTGATTTTTTCAGGTAACGTTCTGTTCCTGAAAATAAACGATCCGGGTAACTGTAATATGTTTAAAATAAGTTTTTATTATTAACCTGCAAAGAACAAATGCAACCTTTTATCATGAAAATATCTGCCACTGGTACCACGCTGAAATAGTTTTCATTTATTTTATAAGCAACTTTCGACTACGTTGCCATCATTACTATATTTACTCTCCAGAAGCCACAAATTTGACTAAAACGTTTGGCTTCTAGGCAGCTGATCAAATATCCTTATAATAAAATTATCTTTTAACGCCCATTTATTCAAATATTTGGAATTAAAATATTTGAAAATTGTGTATTTATTATGACAGCGAATGAGAAAATTATTTCAACTTTTCTTAAAGGTACTATTTGATTTGCAAAATCTAAAGTTTTCTGAAACTCGTTTCCAGCCTTACAGTGAATGAGTTGTTAAAATAATAGAGTGATGCTCGAACACTATAAAACTTAGCCGTTCTGGAAATGCTTATGCTCTTGGCCCGCAAGCCAATGATCATACCCTTTTGGACGGTCCGGTCTCCCCGTTACAGCATTGCGACCGTACTACAGTGTTTTCGACTTCCACCCGACACGTTTTATTCGAGTATACCCTCCACTGCTGCGTCACCTGCAGTCTATAAGGGGTTATTGCACGTTTACGTCGAACATTGGCAGTAGTCACATTAAAGTGACTGTAGTTTGTACAAGAAATGTTAAAACATATACATATTGTGACAGTCGCGATGTGACGCTGTACAATATTTCGTAAGAAGACGCAGCTGTGATTTTGAATGCTTTCCGAAGCGGCCGGGGTGCTGTCTCTAGAGAGTAGTAAATATGACCTTTCGGTCTCTCGCAACCTCGCGTCCTGCTAAAAACAAACGCATTCAGAAACGCATTCAGAGGATTCTGACGTAATCTTACGCAGACGGGAACTTCACAAAATTCGGAGACCAACTCACCGGGACTCAGGTTGTCCAATCCAATTACGGACTGACCCAACACCAAAAGTTTCCCGTCAAGATAGAGTGACCGCTAGAGAGATCGGACGTAAAACGAGTTCAGAGAGGACGGACTGCTACTACATTGTGGCGAAAGCGACGGGCCCGTATTGACAACCACGAGTCGTCCGAAAGGTTCCGCACGACTGTTCTCAAAGTGCGTACAGCTAAAATACGCATGAGGTGGTTTCAACGGAGCCCCGCCGCGACCGTCAGCCCGAGATAACCCCGAACTCACGGTCCGACCCTCCGCCTCAGATTCGGTGAGTTCATTCACCTTTCGTCGTCCCGCTTAGCGCCGGGTGCCTGCTAACACTGCACGTTGAGAGAGATCCTTTTTCACAAGATATGTGGCGCCCTATCTGAGCCCACTATCCTCTGTCTGCAATTAAATTCTATAACACAAAAGTAAGTAGAAAATTGATCGCTGATCCGAGAAGCGGAGATCGCTGAGAAAGTAGTGCCGTGGCAATCTCGAACCGAAGGATCGCGGGTTTGAATCCCGCCTCGGGCATGGTTGTATGGTACTCTTCCTTTCACCTCTACCATCATTATATCGTCTAATCGTCACAGTTGTAATCATGCCGTTACAAGCAATAGTGGTCGCTAATGACATGGAAGTCGATGCCGCCTTAAAAAAACAAAAAAAGGGAAGTACAAAGTGACCAACAAAAGTGACACTAGACTGAATCTGAAAACAAAGTGCAGTTATTATTAAATTAGCACATAGTGCAATATACAAACTAGTAATAGATAGTACTGTAGTGATAACATTAAATCTCGTAAGGAGTGGTTCACTTAAAGAGGTAAACAGAACCACCTCTGTGTTCTGACAGGAAGCATCTTCCCTTTCACTGGGCTTATCAATTCAAATACAAAGGTTTAGATACTGCCCAAACCTGCTCATTACAAATCGTACAACATTTGGGGCAAATATTAAATGCCGAAGATGCCGAAATTTCTTTTGATTTTTTAATTCTCAAAAAATCAGTTTTCAACCAACATGAGACCTGCACTATGTCCTTAAATCCTTCACAATATTCAACAACAAAATTTAATCAAACACGATTAAACTTTTGAAAAAACACTTTTGAAAATAAAATGTTTAAGGAAAATTAAGGATTGCCCATATTTTACGCAAAATTATGGGAGAGATTCTCAAATTTTTGAAGAAATTTATGTGATCTTATTTCAAAATCAATCGTTAAGGAACATATTTTACTAAAGGAAAATATCTCTATCTTAAATATTTTAGTGGTAGGAAGACGCGAAAAAAATTGAATGTTTGTAATTTTCAAGAAATCTCCGTTTTTTAACGAAAATGAGACCTAACACATTATTTTAAACGTCTTTTATACTATCCAACAATAAAATTTAATTAAAAACGATGGAGCTATTTTTTGAAAATTTTTAAAATGGCTTAGAGGTGCATGTAAAGTATCTTCGATACTAAAATATCAATTTCAAATTCAAGGGGATGCACCATCAGCCAAATTAATCGGAGAATATCAAATTTGACGAAAATCGGCTTCCCCTTTTAGCAGCTAGCGTTGTAAACAGACAGACAGACGGATGAACAGACGTGTTGCCGTCAATCGATTTTTTGATATCATGGACCCACAAAACATGGTTTATGGCTACACCACGTGTAAGAGAATTAATAATTAAATTGAACATCTGGATTGATCTACTTTTCGTTGCCAGTAATAAGTTTTTCTGTCGAAAATTTACTTTTCTTTCGCGCAGCATGACATAACGTTTATCTACCGCCGTCTACCTACAGCGGTGGCGAGAAAATAAAATGGAGTGTGCGTAAAACGAATAAAAACTAGGGCTGACTCCGTAGAAACGGGAAGAAAGGTTACGATAAAAAAGTAGAAAACTAACCATCAATCAAACCAGATTTCGTTGTGTCGGCAAACACAAGGATTCACCCACACCACCGCTGTCACTAGAACCTTGCGGCGGCGATGGTGTAACTTTAGCGTACTGGACTGTTGTACCCAAGTTGGCGGGTTCAAACCCGATCGAAGCCGTGGATTTTTAAGGGCGATAAAATCCTTCGTACGCCTTCCTTCGGAGGGGAAGTAAAGCCGGCTGTCCCATGTTCGTAGATGATTTACTTGCATGTAAAAGATCCTCAAGCCTAAATGACGCCTCTGAGCTAAATTCAAATCGCCTGTTTCTCGCCCAAGATACACCTCCTTTCTCCGCTAGTTGGTGAAAGGAGCGTAGCGAAATTTGCGTGGTCAGACGGAAGAGCAGGCCTAATGGCCACGCCACGTAAAATAAGGCATTTGAATGAAATTGGCAATTCAATTGAAAGCAATCAAAACACAGAAACTCCCAAACTAGTTGCGTTAAGTGGTGATCCAGAACCTTCCGAGATGAGACGCGCAACCGTGCGGTTCGTGAGTAAAGGGGGGTAAAGGTAAAGGTAAAGGCGTGAGGGAGTAAAGGCCCATTCACATTGCAAACATAAACATGAGCATGGCAACATAAGAGTCACGACAACACAAGAGTCAACATAAGAGTTACGACTACGTCCATAAGCGGACTCACAATGCGTTCGCATAAGCATAACACGTAAGAAGTTAACTCAAAAGCTTGTAAGGTTCAAGCTTCAAGCTTCTGTGCTTATGCTTACGTAAGACATAAGAAATGAACCAACCACAGGACGGTAACTCAAAATCGAGAATCGAAATTGGAGGGAAGTCGATAGAAGAACTAACGCCATATGAGACAGAGACACAGTCGATATCTTGAAATCGATTCTCACATCCAACCAGAAAGTCTCAGAGCCAATAGAAACTTATATTGCTTACGTTTATGTTAGGCATTGTGAATACTTCATTCTATCACTTATGTTAATGTTTATGTCTATGTGCTACGCTTGTTTACGTTTGCATTGTGAATGGGCCTAAATGCAGATAACTTGCGTGCGCCACACTCGAGCGAAAGGTGTGCGCAAAAGAACCACATTTGCTCTGACCCGTGCCCTTAAGAGCCTTGCCGTAATGGCTCCCGAGTATGGACTCGATTGGTGAGCATATTCGCGTCGAAACTGGGCCCCTCTAGCCCTGAGGGTTACAATATTATGAAACAAAAATACTGAGTCATATTATGTATTTTATACAATATAAGAGCACTATACCTCATGATGTGTGAAATACAAAAAAAATTAAATTAATTAAGTTTATACGTTTCAAAGAATGTTCTTGGCTTTTGGAAAATGAAGTCTTGTCTCAGTAGCAAGAAGCATCATGGAGCAACGTTTGAGCAAGTTGCTCTTCGTCGAGAGAAGCAAAGTTTCTCTAACTTGATGAGAGAAACACCAACTCTAATCGAGTTAAGAGGTAGTTAGATCAGGACTCCTATAAATAGATTTCAGGAGTAGTTTCCTTATTGAAGCCATTGTACAGAAAATTGATGTAGCAAGAGGATATCGTTCATAATTCGTTAATGAACGCGAATTCGCGAATGAAATACAAAGAAATATCAAATTTCTCAAGTTTATACGTTTAAAAAATGGTCTTGCCTTTTGGAAAATGAAGTCTTGTGTCAGTAGCAAGAAGCATCATGGAACAACGTTCACGCGTGACTATATGCGATGCAAAAAAGTTGTGAGATGAATGTGAGGCAACAGAAATAGAGACTTTCTTGGAAAACATTGAGAAATCGTCTACATCAAATGATTTTTAAAGTGAGTATTTGCATTAAACGCATACGTAATTAGGCTTTTTGCATAAAACGCATTGGTAAATGTGGGTTGCGCAAACTCAAGGATGTTTTACGTTAACTCGAGGGCCGGAGAACCGAATCTTCTCCGCAATTTGGAGCTAGGTAGAGAAGCGTCATTTTCCGCTGGAGAATGTGTCGGCCGCACACACCGAAGGACTCATTTTCGGAATCAAAAGCGACTCGGAAACGAATCGTGCCACAAACTACATTTCTACTGGTAAATCAAATCAAATCCTGAGCGTTAAGCAACAAGAAATCATTCAAAATGCAGGACACGCAAAATGCGATTATTCTCTCAGCAGATTCTTTTGGTAACCGTGCTAAAATACTCTTAAATGGAATAGGAATAGAATGTATATACATTAATGCGGGAAATGCTTTTAGAGCTAGTTTCGGAAGAGAAACGAAACAAGATAAATCGTGTTTGTATTTTTGCTTAAAATGAAACGTGAATATTGTATTTGGCTGGATCAAGGAAGTTTTACATCCATCGCAATGATGAAAAGATATTACACAGCTTTTGAATTACTACCATTTATTCCACAAGTTATATTTATCAATATGCTGTTGATAAAACGTTACTAGAGACATGGACAACTGCGCTCGCGTATAAATCCTGTCTGGATTACAGCTCATAGAGAGCTCTAACGAATGTAGAGTTCCGACTGCAAGTGAGAAAGGAGCGCTAGGCTGAACTCGCTCGACTCCTCACAAAACACACTACGCAGTTTCACTAATTCAAAAAGAGGTCGCTGGCTCATACGATGGGGTCGGTTAGAGTATACAATATTAAGGTTCGCATACTGCCTTGGTATATCTTTTCGCATTTGTGTAGCATCCTTGATGGGTGTGGGTGGCCTGTGTATATTGTGTGTTCAACTATGCAAGATGTTAATGTGTGAATGGTGCCATGTCAATATGTAGTTACATTTTTTTGAAAAGAAATTTGAACTGGGATTACCTTTTAAACATAGTATTTTTTAATTTTATGTAATTATAAACCGAAATGCGTTTGCAAAACCTATAATTTTACTTGAGATGAGTCTCAGAAGCAGCCATTACGTTACTGTAAACGCGTGTTGCCTGCAAGTCCTATAGGTTAAAAATAATAACTTTGAATTTATAATAAATACAAAAATTGAATATTTTTCGGAATTAAATTCTGTTTTTATAATATACGTCCATCTGCATTCTCTTGTGGCACATTTTATCTTGCACGAACTGCTTGTCCAACTTGTGGAATAAAAGCAAAATTTCCAAATATGAATTTAGACGACCAGAAAAAAGGTTTATTTCATTTATTATTTATTAAAATATTTTCGATTTACGATCATTGTAATATTTAAAATTTACACACATTAAAAATGTATGATGGGAATAGTTTCTTTGTCTTTCCAGGCATAAATTTCGTATTCTTACCCAATTTATAAACAATCATATATTAAGAATATATGCAAAATTTTGAAGAAGGGCGAGAAAAAACCTGAAAATGTTATCGGATGAAAAAATGTAAAAGAATGTTTTGTATAAATTGTACAGGTCCTCGAAAGGCTTCATAGTCGAACGAGAAACAAAGGCATTAAAAAATAAGGATACACATATCAGGCAGAGAACAAAGAGTCTCCCATGAAATCACATCCACAGCTTACTTTGTTTTGTGCGTTGGAAAAAAAGGTCTGTGGTGGCGAACTAAATGTTGAAGCGGGTAAACATGGGAGTGGATACGAGACCGGTGTATGTTCATGCATCAGTTGCTCCTATTGCAAAACAGCGCTATGTAGAGAGACGTGGCGGTGGAAAAAAGAATGAGTTGATTTTCACAACTATCCATGTAGAACAGCAGAAGTGAAGCAGTCATAGTTTGTTTTATCGGAACAAATACGTTTGTTTTGCACAAAAGGTAGACACATTTATTTAATTAGTGGTTTTTTTCACGGCGAAATACACTGAAGAGGCAAAAAACTGGTACATTGACCTAATATTGTGTGGGGCCCCCGCAAGTTCGTAGAAGTGCCGCAACACGACGTGTCTTGGACTCGACTAATGCCTGAAGTAGTGCTGGAGGTAATTGACACCATGAATCCTGCAGGGCTGTCCATTAATTCGTAAGAGTATGAGAGGGTGGAGATCTCTTCTGAATAGCACGTTGAAAGGCATCCTAGAACTGTTCAATAATGTTCGTGTCTGGAGGTTTTGGTGGAGGTTTTGGTGGCCAGTGGAAAAGGTTAAATTCCGAGGAGTGTTCTTGGAGCCACTCTGTAGCAATTCTGCACGCGTGGGCTGTCTCATTGTCCTGCGGGAATTGCCCAAGTTCGTCGGGATGCACAATGGACATGATCAGACAGGTGAAAATGATCAGTCAGGATGCTTACGTATGTCAGCTGTCAGAGTTGTAACTAGACGTATCAGCCCTCCCATATCACTCCAACTGCACACACCTCGCAGAGACACAACAAGCTTGAAGTCCCCTGTTGGCATGGAGGATTCATGAATTGATGAGGTTGTCGCCATACTCATATGCGTTCATTCGCTCGAAACAATGTGAAGCGAGACTCGCTAGGCCAGGCAACGTGTTTCCAGTCATCAACAGTCCAATGTCGGTGTTGACGGGCCCAGGCGAGTAGTGAAGCTTTGTGTCGTACACGAGTACGAGAACACAAGTGGGCCTTCAGCTCTGAAACTCCATATCAATAATGACTCGTTGAATGGCTTGTTGATGGTCCAGCATTGAAATATGCAACAATTTGTGGAAGGGTTGCACTTCTGTCACGTGCAATGATTCTCCTCAGTCGTCTTCGGTCCCGTTCTTGCGCGATCTTTTTGCGGCCGCAGCGATGCCTGAAGTTTAATGTTCTACTATATTCCCCATATTCACTGTACACTCGTGAAATGATCTTACTGGCAAATTCACATTCAATCGCAACCTCGAAATGCTATACTCCATCTCTTTTGCGCTGACCAGAACACCACTTTCAATCACTTAAATCGTGGTAAACTGCCATTGTAGCTTTTTAACAACTGTGCCAGTCTCTGGTTGTCTTTTACAGTCATTGACGACTGGAACTCCGTATTCTGATTGTTTCCATATCTCTTTATTTCGATATGCATTGTTGTACCTGTTTTTATGACTCTTCAGTGTACTTTACAAATCTTGAAAGTGAATGTGAGTATAACGTTTAGGAAATAGAATAACAAAATTAAAGGTTGTCTAGAAGCGGAAGATAATAAATAACTTCAGTTAAAAATTATGATTCATTTCATATTGTGGTACTTGTAACGGATGATAATGAGCAGCAACAATGGGAAGATTTTTCATATACGAGTACAGAAACGGTACAGAGTATTGGATTTGGTTATGTAGCACATTCAAATGCGCAGCATACAACTCTTTCTTAAACACATGACTAAGGGTTGGAAAATATTGATTAGAGTAGGGTTCTAGTTCACATAATGCAGGAAAAATGATAACTAAACCACATCTTAATTTAATGCACGCCAGTTCTTTATTATGATCCTTAGTTCCTGGTGTTTCCGATCAAATCGGAGATGTCACCCTACACCAATCTGAGATGGGTTCACATTTGGGGCTTGCACCATTCTTGTATATCATACTAATTTACTCTCCCCTTCACTACCATCAATCTCACTGTATGTTTTCACCAGACAGTATGTCCGTTTTTCAAAAAACGATTTTAGACATTTCGAGTCACAACATTTCGAGTGCAACTCTGCAGCACAGTTTAGGAAACTCGTTCCAATTTTTTTAAGATGGTGAGATTAGAAAACTTATTAATTTAACTTTCTAATTTTTATTGAATAACTCATAATTG
>BOPP01000026.1:8799097-8821023 GCA_017312745.1 Gryllus bimaculatus | reverse complement strand
GTACAAAATTCCTTAGGTCTGCTTTACTCAATAGAATTTATCTGAATAATTCTGTACCGCTACAATACGTTGACAATAAATTGCATTGAAAAAAGATGTCACTGGCTTTAAAACGTGAGGCGTAAGGTCAGGTTCGAAAATATGTAAAATTTTGCAATTTTCAAAATTTCAGAGGTTTTAAAAAAATCTACAGTTCCACAGTTATTAGCAAACTTTATTTTATTAAAGAAAAAGAATTAAAGAAAACTTTTGCAGTCATATTTCAGAAGAAATCGAAAATATCACACGGGCTTCATGTGAAGTACCTTCAAAAATAAAATATCTTAATGATTTTCGGAACAGCACAACTGAAGCTGACAAATGAGCGATTAACGTGATTCAGCTCAAATACTAATATGATCGTGTTACGTGAGACGGTATCAGTTCATGCAGACATCCCGATTTTGGAATACAAAATTTCGTGTATCTCCTCGCCTCTTCACCAATCTTGATCATCTTTGGATCAGTTTTAAATCCCCTTCATCTTGATGTGTGTGCTTGGCTGTTACTCATAAAAACCGTCTACGTGGATTTTAGAACCGAAAATGCGAGACCGAATTGTAATTCCAATAGTTGACTTCCCTAAAGTAGAATTCACAAAGTGAATTCAATAAAATGTAAAACATTAGTAAGGAGATAAAGGAATTAACTTTCTTGACTTAAATGTACAACAAATGTCTATGATATACAACAAACTCAAGTTTCATTTCTTTGAATGCATAATGATTTATTTCAATGATAGTTTACACGAGTTACATTTCCAAGTATTCATATTTTCTGGGAGATACTGTAGGTGACATCAAAATATATGCAAGTTATAGAGATATTGGAGCTGTTCAGTAGCTAAAAATATCGAAGAAAGAGAAATTAAATGTAAGTTTGATTTTTCGATGGGTAAGCTAAATATACATTATTTTCATAATTTCATTTATGTATTAGAAATTCACAAACTTACAAAAATTAGAGAATTTATTACAACTATTAGAACATTTTGAGTGGAATCTCTACCGGGGGTCGATTGATATTATTTTAATAAACGAAATAATAGCTCTTCACATATTGATTCAAGTTGCGTGTATTTTCTGTCTTCAATACAGCGTACTCGTTTAAGCAATTTTGCACAACCAACACGAGAAAGATACTAGCATTAAATTGCTCTAAATGCAGTAAATATTTTGCGTGTGTACTTTATTTGTTGTATGTATGTATTTGATTTGTTAGAACCATTCCTGCAAACACAGATCAAAAATTTTCAAACTCTGACGTAATTTCAAATTCCTAATACTTCACCATGAAATCCAATTCAGTTACCGCATCGTTAAAATAATTACATCGCTAGCACCGCTGTTACGTCATTGTACCACAGTGCTGTTCATTCAACACCGCCCCTCCCCGACCATCCCCTCCCTTCCCACTCGCTCCGCCCCGACACGTCCCCCCTCCCCGACGTGCCCCCTCCTCCTCCGCGAGATGCCAACTCCGCGAGCCCACTGAGAACGGAGGAGTTGAAGACGCCAGAACGAAGCGGCACAACTTTCTCAACTTCCCAACATCTTGCAACCAGCGAAAGGGACCCGAGATGCTTCTCAACACGCTAATGTTTCCCACCTAGTTGGTCGCACCCAGACAACAAATATCAGCTGTATTTTCATGCGAACAAATTGATCATCGCTTCGCAGTGTTGTCTTGTAAATTTGTTCATGCAGCATTAAATATTAAGAATAAAAATGTGAAATGTGAGATGCGTACATTTAAAAGAGAATAAACATGTCTAACAATAATGACACCAAGCAAATAATTTTTTTTCGAGTACATTTTTCAATAGAAAAATATTTTCTGTGTAGTATGTATTTTATAATATATTTTAGACTATAATATTCACTTTAATTCATTTTGATGTGTTAATATAGGTATCGTTACTTCTTAGGAATACTGTTGTAACGCAAGAACACTATTTTGTAAAGGAGAGCACAATTTAAATTAATGGCAATTTCATTTGTTTACTGTTAATTGATAAGTAATACCGCCTTGCAAGTGATGTAAAATATGTTTCTCTTGGTTTTTTAATTTGTAAAAATGGATTTTTTAAACTCTCTTTTTGGTAACAAATATTATTCCATAAACTTTATGGCGATTCGGCGGTAAATGGCGCCTGTTTTATCTTAAAATATTTTGTTTGCTTTTTTGGATAATAACTGTATTTTGGAGAAGCGACAATTTTGTTGTATAAAAAAAATACTTCACTTTGAGCTACAATGTTTTTTACTTATATTATTTTGTCAATACAAACTTCTCTTGAAATAATAGCTGTATGGTATTGTTACTTAAAATCTCGTCACCCGCACGTACGGTGAGTACAAATGTCATAAAGCAGAGATTTGGATAGTTAGGAGACTTAGACGGTTTCGATTACGATCAGGATTATTATTTTCAATTTTACCGAAGTGAGGAACACGTAATTGGTTCTGATATTTTTCAAAATTGTTCATGTTAATAATTTAGAGATGTTATATTATTTTTTTGAGAATAATAAGTTGCATTTTAATTGACTTCGTATTCGAAATGGAAGGTATAATAGGAAAGAGTGGTAGATGGGAGATGTATTCAGTACGAAATGAAACCATTAACTATCTGATAATGTAATACTTCGGGGACTTTTTGCAAACCGATTTTAACATTATGAGAGAATGCGGTAGGAGGGACATGAACATGAACAGCGAATAGATAGCATGAAGAGAGAAGATCCGGTGTAACCCGAGAAATCAACGATACGAGCAAATATTGTAGTAAGCCATGAATTTTAATTCCTGATCCGTACACAATTATAATTATTGTATACGAGAGAAAGAAGATCAGATAATTTCATGAGCTCATTTATAACGTATAATCAAAATTGTAAATAAATGTTAAGTTATTTATTTGGAAAAAATACTGATATTATGTAGCTAGTTGTCGACACGTAAACGACCTAACAATCAATTGTGTCATAGCATAGAACTAGTTTTTGGGTATATGAATTTCGAAAATCATTATGAGAAATTGAAAATGAAAAACAAATACATTTTCAGTAAATCCCATCCCACTATAGGTTCTGTGGAAAAGAAATAGCCAATAAATTAGCAAAAAGAAACAAATTACACGACTACAGTAGGCATATGCATTGAAGGCCTAGTAAAAACAAGAAATGGAGTATCACAGAATACGTATTTATTCAATAGTGCAACTCGGTGTTAAATGCTCTCTGACGACATGTTGGTCAGCGACTCTAGCGATCCGCGCGGCGATTATGGAATACTACGTCGCCTTACAATATTCATAATGCAGCATCGTTTTGCTAAATCTAACCAGAAAGTAAATGGTTTTTATATATTTTTAAAAAATATCTTTATCCATATAACTTAAACAACATGCGAATTACAAGTTTTGAACAATTTTTAAGGAAAGAAATTATATTAATCTAATGATTGTTGTCTACTGAAAGTGAATAGTGGAATCGTGATTCGTGAGGGAGAACAAATATTTCTATACTGTTCATGAAATTATATATAAATGTATCTAATCTAAGTAGTAAAAATGGACATTTAGAAAATAATAACATTTCTGTCAAAATGTGATAGCAAATTTACGTCTTTCCTTTTTATGTCTATTAGATAAGTAAAAAACAACATAACTCTTCTTGAGTTCTTTTCTTCATTATTGCTGCATTTAATTGCAGAATAGTGCGCTCCTTTCGACACATGCATTGTTATTAATGTTTTAACTGGAAAAGTGTAAGAATTTAGTTGGTGTATTTCAAATATATTCCTATACATGTCAAGTGTAAGGTTAATGACTTACCCTTGAAATCCTAAGAATATAAAACCTCGAGGTCAAGAATTAATGCGAATTTTGTTGTAAGTTTTCAACCAGCACGGTGCACTTTAACAGCAACGTTTCCTTCATTACACCCTGTAGACTTCTTGTTTTAATAATCTACAGAGGAAAAATCGAAGGGTGATAACCAGGAGATCTCGCAGGTCCATTAACGAAGCGGCTGCCTGCATGGAGCGCTGAGCGGAAGTGGCGGACGGTGGGCGCGTGTGGTTACACGCCCGTCTCATTGCAATGATGTTAATTATAAATAAACTCTTAATATAATGTTTTTGCACATTGTACGGCATGCCTTGTAGTGAAATCTCTTCGAGGTAATTTTAGCTGATTTAAAAAAATATCTGAGCCATTGAAATGCGGCGCAGTCGGGTTAACATCAAACTGCTTCGTATAATCTTCTTAACCTGCCACCTCCTCAATGCTTTTACGCTTACTGCGATATGGTATCTTGAAACACTACAGTGCGTGGAAACATTCGTGAATATTTCATTTATTAGTACCTTTCAAACGTTTTTGAAATGATTGCTTGCCAAAATTATTGAAGACATCGCGAAAGCTCTTCTTTGTCCAGCAGCGTGACATTCGAAGTTGTTAAGCATGTTTAGACATTAAGACTGTAGAACAGTCAGTTAAATGATAATAGAGCCGGAAAACAAGAGAAATGTCTATACCTTCCAAACGAGGGTTTTAAAAAAAATGTTAAAACAAAAAATGTTTGGAACTCGTGAATTATGATCCCCGTTCTCATGAGCTGGGACATCCTGTACAATAATGAAAAAGGTAGGTCGCAAACATTATACCCTGACAAATTTATTGCAGTCTTAAAAATCACATTATTATTATTATTATTATTATTATTATTATTATTATTAAGTTAATTAGTATTTATTAAATATGATTATAATAAAATATTGGAAGAAATATTGTATATCTGATGGAATTAGAATATGATTTAACCATTTTCTTAGAGTTTCATCTTTTCCATATGGCTCTCTCTAATTCAGAAGATTTCATTTATTATATTATTTTTGCTTTATAATTGGAAAATACAAAATCAATTTGAACTTTCAAATAGCAATTGCCAACTGCGCTGTGCCCTGACACGTGAACCGAGGCCTCAACAAATTGTAGAAATTTCCGCGCATTATGTTCCCAACATAACAACACTGTACATTCAGAAATTGCATATCGCTCATTCGTTGAGAAAATATTCCAATCCATGGTCAAATAAAGTTTTGAGGCTGGGATAATTCTTGTAAAATGAACTCGTTCCCGAAAAAGCATTCGAATAGCAAACATATGGACATCTCATTCATTGAAGAAGACTTCAATAATTCAGTTACTAATGGCGTTTAATCTGTTCGTGGAAGTGGGATAAAAACAGCATCAACGTGTAGAGAAAAAAATTAATTCTGCGGTATGTGCAACATCGCAGAGTGCAGTGCAATTTTATTCCGATTTTACCGCAATTTTATGAATTTGAATACACATTCACGTTCACAATTATAATCCGGAGAACAGAGTCCATTAACAAGATTGCATTATCTCGTAATGGAGAATAAACCCTGCGCGGGTGTTAATGAGTTATTTCGCTTTTGTATGACGTTTATCTTGTCATGTGATGCACAAAACAAAACATTTTCACCACGTGTCAACGGGAATTATAATAAAGATATTGTTGATGCTCATTTGTGCGTAAAATTTTAAAAACAAAATACAACTACCTGCATTATTTCAGTGGATGTTAATGGCAATCTATCTGACTGCACTTATCGCGACGGGGCCTACCAGCAGCGTGCCGGCGTCCCGACCGTGGGTTAAGAAGTATGTGTGGTTACCACGAAGACATCCTTACGCCGTATTATGGTCTTCTCAACCTGAGAAGTGAGTTTTCTCATCGTCAAGTTGTCACATGTACCGGAACATTGCAAGGAAAACGGACGCTATAATCCGGGAAACGAACCCGGGGTCGCGTCATGAAAAGCGAGCTCACTGTCCAATGAGCTAAACCGCGAGGGCGTTAATGACAATAGGAAAGTATAATGAAATAATTCGATTATAATAATTTAACGCGCCAGCCTGGATAACCGAGGTAACTAATGCTGAAGGGATGTAACTGCTTGGTGTCTGAAGACACGCGGGTTCAAATCACGCTTGGGGCATGGATATTTGTGTGTGACCGTACTCGTTTATGCGAGTTCTGCTACTGTTACTCCAAAGTTGCAACAGCACTGCTAATTACAGTGGTCCTGTATGACCTTTGTTGTTGAAAAGCGATCTTAAATACGTAAACAAAAATCATATGAATGCTTGCCCTTTAATTTAGAAGCAACTTGTGATTGTTTACAATTTCGGTGTAGTATTTACAATTACTAACAGCTTACTAACATGAAATTAGAAAATTTTTGAAATAAGTTCACAACAACGACTTTTCTAAACTACAATGTCAAAGTGACGTTGCCTCTACGGCGTTTTTGATTGGGAGGTCCCAATGGTGGCAGATTTTTGATTCTAGTTATTTAGCTAGGGTAAATTCAGCCATTGTATGGAAGAGAAGTATAGCGATCATTTGCTCAGATCGGTAGTTTTACATGGTTTCTCTTAAGAATACCCGGTGAATGCTAGGGGAGTAATCTAACAACTGGCCCAGAACTGCGCGCGAGCTTTCCTTCCTCTTTCTCATCCTTTGTCACCCCCACTAACAAATACGCGTAAACAACACTAACACATTAAGGCTATGTCGGCTCATTCGGGATCTTTAAGACAGTTCTAGTGCAGGGGTGTCCCGCTGGTGCAGATGTGTCAAGAAGGAAACCACGCTTGGCGACTACTAGGTCGACGCCGGCTCCATTAACGAAGGATTCTCCCATGATCGGCACTATACTTACGGGAATAGCTACCACAGTAGCTGGAACTCTATGAAACACTACATAATGTGTGTTACGTAGCGTTTTTCTTGTGGAACGAAGTTCGTTAATAACTCTTATCTCAAAAACTACTAAACAATTACATTTATAATAAACGCTGTGTGATTATTACTGTTATTATTACTATTATTACTATTAATGTTATTAGAAAAATATGAAAGGTTCGATTTGATATAATTTTTTTTGGAATTTGAACTCCAGAAGTGTTAAGACAAATGTCTCGTGATCAGAATCGAAATATGTCACAACTTGAGAATATCACACTCTCGTATTTGGTTTTTAGAAGATACATCGAACGGGGCGAGTTAAGTCAAGGGCCTGAGGGAACCCGACGCAAGAGGAGCGGACGTGGCGTATCTCAAGGCTCTCCCTTGAGACGCCCGTCCTCGGCGCGGACGGCTCGGCGGGGGTGAACGGGGCGGGGCGGAGACGACCAGGGCGGGGTGGGGCGGAGCGGGGCGTATATGGAGCGTGGTGTAGAGCGGCCTCCGCCGGCAGTGAATGCTTTCGCCGTGGGCGATCCCCGCGCGCCACGTCAAAGAGCCAATGCCGCTCTGCGGAGCCTCAGGAGCAGCTGCGCACCGAGGTCTTTCATATTCCGCAGGATTTGGCGCGGGCACTCGCGTCTGAGAGGTGAATGTAGGTGAGGCGGACAACTGGATTCGGAGGCGCGAGAAAAATGCATATAGTCGGTGCGCAAGAAAAGTACCAAAATCGGTGTCAGCAAACGAAAAAGGTGCCTCTTGCGGCCCCAGTGCATCGATGATTGGGTGGTTGCGAGTTCGATCCCAGGAAGTTGAGAGAAATGTACTTGATGCCTGTACCACTGGTGATTTGTGGTGCCTGCCAAAGTCGAATTCGTATACATTCTGCTCTGATCAGTGGTTTCCGCAGTTTTTCTGACCACTTGCAGGCATGGCATTCTGTACAATGGGCCACCAACCGCGCGATTCTTCCTTCCCTGTTGCGACCTCACTCTCACCCTTAGTGCCGAGTGATGGGTTGATATCTCATTTTCAGATGGACTAACCCATTCATTCTGAAAATATGCAAGTGACGGAAATCTGGAAAGGAGCGACATGCTGCACCAGATGAAGCACCGAATTCGAGTCTTGTTGGTAAAAAAACAATAATAATAATAATAATAATAATAATAATAATAATAATAATAATAATAATAATAATAGCCGCTCAACCACCGATTTGATGGCCGAAATCTCTAAGGTAGTTGTGCCGTAGGGGTCTCGGACGAGAAGATCGCAGGTTTGTGTTCTGCCTCGGTCATGGTGGTGTTGGGTGTCTCGTCCATTCATACTTTATTATCATCATTCCATCTTCCATCCTCCCAGAACTATCAACCCTGGGGGATAATAATTGGATTCAGCATTATGTTGATCCCCCCCGCAAAAAATCGCGTACACTTGCCGCGGGATAAATATCACTGAACCTCGGTATGTGTAGGTTGTTTCTCCGCGTGGACTTAGACGGCCAATTCCCGACAAAATAATAATAATAATAATAATAATAATAATAATAATAATAATAATAATAGTAAGGTAAGTGGCACATCTTCAAACGTCATTTTGGAGTGAACGGAATTGTACTGAGCGAAAACAAATTTTCGTCCGAAGACGGTGTTTAATTCCATTTATAACCAGTCTTGTAAACTACCTTAATGAAATGTGAAAATACAGTTTTGTAAACTATTTATTTTACTTAATCGAGATGTTTGAGATGTGCCACTTTTTGAACACTGACGATAGCCCGCAGGTCGTGCAGACTTCATTCTTCGTGTGCCCGTCGGGGACTCAGCACGAGAGCCATAGGCGGATCGATTCCCTGCTGGGCGCCGTCGAGTCTCCGGGGAGCGGCATATGCCGTCAGACAGGACAGCGATGATCTTTTCATGGAAGGGGCGGTTTTTTTTTAGAGACACACACGGAGTGCAGGCCGCCCCTTTAATCTAGCGAACATTCCCAACAAACTTTTTAAAAACTATATATCGAGTTGTATTCCACTATGTTATTATTCAAATAAGTAATTAATAATAAAAACGAGATCGGTTTAAGAAAGCGAAGAACAATTAACGGTATAAGGCGTTTTGTTTGCGTTGGTCAAACGAAATTCATAGAAGTTAATATTTACCAATTGAATACTCGTAAATTATTGCACAAGCGGCGGCAAGCCGCGGCTTAGTACATAAGCACTTCTCTAACTGCATGGCCACGTCGTTTAATTTCGCATTTGTTAATTTAACACAATTCATGACACATCATTCATTAAAAAGAAAAAAAAATCGGTTCATACGCGTAGCTTTTATAAATATTTTAAGCAATAATAATATTATTATTTTATTATTATTAATAAGAGTACAAATAATTAATAAACATGTTTTAGTAACCATCTTTTTAGTGTACGAAGTACATTAATTTCATTTCATAATCGTGATTTAATTTAACAATAAATCAGGATAAAAATTATTGTGTATTTATATATATTAAAACAAAATAATTTTTAGGTATCATCAAGCTTTTCACATTTATAATCAGGAAATCTCTTTGCAATTTAAAAAAAATTGGGACAATTAGAAATAATGTGTTGAAGCTGAATTAGAAATGATGATTTATATTAATCTCATAAGCCGAATGTCGGAGCATCGTCACCAAACTACGTCTTGCTTAGCGAAGTCTTAAAATGTCAATTTAAAAGTATTCGGCAAAAAGTACTCCATTGAAAAGACACTACGACCTTCTTCAAATAGCGAAAACGAAAGAAGTTAACAGTAGCAACAATTTAGAAATAAATTTGGTTGTTTAGGGTCTTCTGTGAACACTCCCATAATTAGTTAATATTTAATTGTACGAAAAAAAATATATATCAAATGTCGTTAGTTATCAACTTAGTATTAAAATATTATTATGTAGTATTCTAGACCTTGAAAAGCCTTACGGGCCAAACAAGGATTAAACAATTAAAAAATAATAAAATATATGGCAATAAATGCATTGGAATCTACGCTTTGAACAGTCGAAAGGAAGAGTTGTTAAAGTCGCGTAGTTCGAAGCGAGTTGCAAGGCGGAGCATCACTGCGCCTTTAACGTTCGATGATATAAATATGACACACTTCCTCTCGCACTGGCGCGGCGCGGTGATGTCGTTTGTCATCTTCTCGTGGAAGTAAACCGCTTCTATCTCGTTCGTTTCCATAAGGGATAAGAGCCAAATAATTTCGTAAGAAGAATACCGCATGCATATTTATCTCTTGCTACTTCCTCGCGCATTGCGAGGGTGGGTACAGGCACGGTCAGACTATCATTTGTCTCAGTCACTGAAAACGTGTGATTGGTGAGAAGCTCATGTCACAATCGGTGACACCCATCGATGTAGCTGGCGCAAAGCTCTAGCGACGCAGTATCGACGCGTAGCTTTCGGAGACGCGTGCAATTTTGCGCACGAGTCTCCGAGCTTCGAGCACTTTTCGCGTTTTGTTTCGCGCGGAACTTCTAAGCAATGACATCCAGTAAGAGTGTACTTACTGAATTGAGAAGACAAGTGAGCTTTTTATAGCGTTTGAAATTTATGTTCACGTTTTTCTTTAATATAGGGTGTTTTTTAATTATACACTGATTATGAAGAAATCTGTTTGATTTGAAACAACATAATGGCTTAATCTACGTGGCTATCCAGGTCGCGGCTACGTGGCTATCCAGGTCGCGGCTACGTGGGCGCAATCTAGGCATAGTTTCGACTACCATTTTGCAACCTTGCTCAGGGCGAAATGTCCATATAATGACTTATTTTGAATATTTTTAATGTAATGACTTATTTTCAATATTGAATATTTATTATACAATGACTTATTTTGAATATTGTTCGTGATTGCTTTTTCTTTCAAGACTATAACTTCTATCCGGGAAAACTATGATAAAACAACAAAATTGGTTGAAAGGGAGTAAGTGAATCAGAGAACTTGGTGACGCCCAATAGGACAGGGAAATATCGATATTATTTAAATCCCATCTCTTTGCATTCCGTTTTGAAAAAACAGTGACGCATTAGTCAGTCGGTTTCAAACTTGGTTGTCGTTACTGCGCCTACACCGATGCATCTGCTATTCCAGAAGTGGAATTGAAGTGTTTCATAATATATTACCTCAACAACGAGGTAGCTGTAATATTAAATTAGCTTTACATTTGTTTACATGAAGTTAAATAATTACACAAGCCAAATAAATAAATTATACGATTAAATGCATTTTTTCGGCGGTGTCACTCGAAAGCTCCGATCACTTTGGATGTCACAATGACGTGATTTTAAAAGCAGCAGTGACGCAAAACCAAAACACTTTTTACGGAGGTAGTTTGATAAATGTTATTATATTTTTTATTAATATATACAGAAATCTAATATCGCGGTTCAGTGATTTTAAAGTGTCTCTTCGCTTACATAATGTCAATGCTGGACAGTAATGTTAATTACAAAAAACGGTTGATTATGTGCTTCTTCTCTAAAATTATTATTTTGTGGATCTTTCATTATTGTTTCGAATAGGAAATTTTGTGATATGAAATATCAGTAATACTGGAGATTTCTTCACATGCATGCACTGAGATATCCAGACATGAAGGAGAGAGCTTATCGCACTGCCCAGGTTTAACAATAAGGTGGTTGGAAAGCAAATGAAATTGCAGCAGGTGTAGGTGAAATTTCTATCGCATAAGAATGCCTCGTTCCTCTTTTTTCTTTGCCTCGAACGTTTCAGTAGGCGTTGGGAAAGGGCAGGCATTAGGAGGTCCGTCAGATTGACGCAACACAATACAGCAGAAAGTGGTGTCAGGGATTGATGCAATTATCAAATAGAATATCACGGAGCCCATTGTTATGTCCGTGCCTGATGGAGAATATAGATTCAAAAAATGATTGGTGACGATCGACTCATTCACCTTTGACTCATTGATCATTGATTCATCCATTTTTGATTACCCATTTTCAACGTATCCATCTTCGGCATGTCAGGAGACAAGTCAGGAGATTGGAGCTTGCCCCGACTAGGGTACCGGGAGAGGTGGTTCAGGGCATCAACTGGTGTCAATATAGTGCCTGTGACCAGGAAATCCTAAGTTTGGGTGGTGGCAGAATTTTCGACACTAACTGCATAGCTAGGTCGAATTCAGTAGCAGTCTGGAGAAGAATTACAGCGGCCGGCTACTCTGATAGCTACTTTTCCGTGGTTTCTACGATAAATACCAGGCGAATGCCGGAGCAAGCACCCTACCAAACGGGCCACGGACCGCGCACCATCTTTCCTTCCTCTTCCTTGACATATCCTCACTCCTTACTTACACACACTTACATGCACTACACTGCCACACGTGGAGACCGGTCGGGAGCTTAGCGCTTGTCCCGTCTGGGGCGGTGTCCCACTGGTAGGAGATATGGGGGAAATCCCCGCAAGCCGACATACAGTAGGTCGGCGCCGGATCTCGCCATCCAGGGGAGGGAGATCACAGCCATCTATTGAGGGGAAAAATGCACCACACGTAGGGGAACTTGACAGAAGTCGTTCGCAAAGCGTAGTTACCAATTATCCAAGAGATTTACCCGGGACTTGCAAAACTCACTATGACCCAGCGGGATGTCCAAAAAAGAAGCATTAGTCACAATACCAATATCCTGAAGAAAAAGTCCGAAACTCGCGCCGGCAGCATAGACACTCGATATTTGCACTCACTAAGATCACAACACTGCGGGAAGACTGGAGCTGCCTCACCGCCGCTCGCTGCGCGCCGATTTATACCCCTCAGAGCTGAAGACTCGCCGGCTGGCCCGGCCTGGCACGGCCAGAAACGCGCTCGGTCGCGCTGGTTGAAGCGTGACAGTTCCGCTGCCCCCGACCTCAGCGACCTCTTGTGAGCGGGGCCCGTGTTTTCCTGAGGCACCGCCGCCTCACCGCTGGGTCCCTGTGGCGGCTCTTTCAAGGGGGCGCGGGCGACTACTACACTAATGACCAAAGTATTTGACGCTCCTGGAAACCCGTTGTGTTAGTAAATAAAAATGTGATTTCGTATAGATCTTTTCTTGCTACGAAAGACCGAGAAGTTGTCGAAGTGCTTTAAAAAAACCCTTTCCTATTGGCACTCCATTTCGCCGAAAGGAACCGCGCCGAAATGAAACGCGCCCTTCGCCTCCAATCCGATGATCAAAGCAAAGGGCGACGCGAGTCGATCGAGAGGTTCCCCGTTGAAGAGACCTTTCTGCTGCCGATTCATCCTCTTACACGGCGCGCGCCATTACATCCTGCTCCGGACGGCTCGAACGCTCACAATGACGAACAAGTCTTCCCTTGCACACCGAGCGAGCGTCTATCTCGAATAAAGACGTTTTCAGGAAAGGAAACAATCAAGGCATCATGTTTTAAACAACGTTACGATCTTGGTGGAGGATTTTGATAATAAAACGTTTGGGTTCCGGTTCCGAGTTCGACTTTGAAACATTTGCGTACATTGTTTCGACCCTTTAATTCCGGAATTAATGATGTTATATAGCTTCAATGAATTGAATTAATTGTCGTCAACAAAAATTATTATTGCAGTAACAGCAATAATAATTGTGGAATAATTATGGAACAGAACTCTTTCTGTGGAACTGCGTTCTTATGACTGCTCCAAGTTTTAAGTTGTTCCTGCGTGCCACTAGGACTGTTTTGGTAAAATGTTTTTGCACAAGTGATATTGGATGGCTAGTGTATCATACAAACAAACTTTATATCCAATATAGTGTAACAAAAGTTGCCTGAGTTGGAGCATAACATTTTATAGAATATTGTCTTTTCTATTTTTTTCATGATCATGTTTTAGAGGCAGAACAGCACTTGACTGGAATAACCTGAGAGTCATTTAGTAAGTATTTAACGTCAGTTATCAAAATTACTTTTTTTCAACTCTTTGGAATATGCTATCCCCGATGTGTATGTAGTAGAGCTTTACGAATGTGATATCCTCCCTAAATTCTTTAAGAACCTAATCCCAAAATCGTTACTAAGCTTCAAATCTTTTGCAATTTCACGCGTTGATTTCATAACTCTGTCACGATTTGACGAGATTTCAAACAACAAACGGTTGTATCTTAATCGAATATAATAAATTGCTTAAAATTATTGGTACGTTGCGTCATCGTTATCCCTTTCCCGAAAATATAGTATGCTGAGAAATTGACACTGACGTACTGATTTTAAAAATTCAAACATAGTATTCATTGCATATCTTAGTAGATACTCATCTGCAGAAAAATTAATTCTTAATATTCTCTACGTCTTCGTACCAAAGTATGAGTGCGAGAACATAATAAGTACAGGTTGGAAGTCATGAATTTACAGTCAGTCAAAAAATCAATTATTTCATTCAATCAATCCATAGATCAATCGCGCTCCACCACTCATCATTCGTCAATGATCATTGAATCATTCGCCTCACCATTAATTAATTTATTAATTCATTAATTAATTTGCCACCCGACATTCGAAAACATAATACATGCATGTTGGAAATTATGAATTTACAGTCAAAAAGTCAATTCATTCATTCAATCAATCCACAGATCAATCGAGTTCCACCACTCATCATGCGTCACTGATCATTCAATCATTCGCCTCAACATTACTTAATTTATTAATTCATTAATATATTTGCCGCCTGTCATTCATTCATTCGTTCACTCATCTACTTGTCACTCACCATTATTCGTCTCATTATTCGTTCGCCATTCACCATTCAGCCAGTGTTAGTGCCTGTAAACGGACCCACCCACACCGCCGCGCTCTATTTCTGGTGCTGGGCGGTCCTCACGCGTGGAGGACGGGCGAAGACGCCGCGAATAGGAACACTCGTCAGCGGAGGGGTGGAGGGGGGTGGGCCCTGGACCGCTGCAATTGCGACCATAATGAGGGGGTGTCGGAGCGGCTCGGATTCCAGGGATTAATTACAAGGGCTGTTTGCGGTAACGAGCGACGCACGGGAGCGATGACGGATGGCTAATCGATAGCCCGGCCGGGGCGAGGGCGGGGGCGTGGGCGACGGCTGAGCGCCCGCCGGGGGGGCGCGGAGGCTGAGGGCGAAAACAACCGAGCATTTGTGCCGCTCACGTCGGACGCTAGCTTTTTTTTTAAACTGGAAGTGAACTCAAGTGCAAATTGCCTTGCTTCGTCGTTTATCGAAATCGTCTCTACCGCTGTGTCGCAAGCTAAAATGTAGATGAGCCAAACTCCACCGTTTTTATCTTCGTATATTTTTTTACTGCAAAGAAGGCCAAGGAGAATATGGAACTTATCATTTCTATTACTAATTATTTCGTAAAAAACGTAAGATCAATTATTCCCCAAAATGTGTATTATTATTCTCTATCATTCTTTGTGTTGATGAATCAGCTGTCAGTAATTATTCTCCAACTTCTATTACTACATCGTTTAATTGTTGAATGCACTGAGAGAGAAAGGAAAATTTGTGTAATGATCGATAAATGTAATGGAAATAATCAATTTTAATCAATTTTACGAGTATCATTTTCTTCTAATATGATATTTTTTCCTCACGGTTAAGTACTCCATAAACTAGATGTTTCCGACTTTATCACTTGTTCGACGAATTCCGAAGCTGAATTCGTGTAAAAACTACTCCACTAGGCATCGAGATGTATTTGGCATTTTGGGTCGACTTTGCCGGCCACCTAACTGTGTCCCCAATGACTGCGCCTAGAGAAATTCTCACGCTTGGAACTACTCCTGTATAAGTTATTTTAAAACAGTTTATCATTTGCCTTTATGAAAATAAATCGGACAGAATATGATTACAAAACGGATAATAATATAAACTAAAGCATAGAAAGCAATACCAAAATTACCTTTCCACAATGTTCATGTACGAAATATATAGAAAAATATTTTAATGTTATTTTTTATGGCCAAGATTATTAATAAATTCCTTTTCATGATACGACTGATTATAAGCATCTGATGAAGTATATTGACAGATCTTACTACACAAAAGAGGGGAAGAAAATAGAATACCAAGTATGTGAGCAATAAAACCCTACAAGAAGCGAGGCCTCTCACTAGCTGTAAGAAATCGACACCCAGAGGCAAAAAGGGGCGGAGAGAATGCGGGAGGGAAGGAAACGGAGAAGGCAGGTGCACATCAAAGAGCAATACGTTGCCATTAAGGGAAGTGCCCGACGACTCGCCGGCGGCTATGACTAATGGTGCTCGGCTCCAGGGAGCTTCCATTAGCCACCACGCGAAGCGCTGGGTGGCGCCGGAGAAGAGCCACTGCAGCCGCAAGTGCTTTTGCTATTATGGTATTTTGAAACGCCTAAATTTAAATTGCTGTAAACTCTTATAACCACAATTTTTTATATATTTTTAAGTTCGGCTTGTGAAGTTTTCAGGATATATGTAACGTCGAATGCAATACATAATTATTTGTCTCCCTTACACCTCTCATGTAAATGTCTTAACACACTTTTAAGTATAAAGTTCAAAATTGTTACCCTTACAGTGTTACACTAAACTTGCATTTGTTTTATAAATGTTAAATTAAGTTATCTGATATGTCTCCCACGCAAATGTAAAAACATTAAATAATGATTTTTGGGATTAAACTATTTAAAAATATTCGGAAAATTCAGCTACGAGAAGAATGATGAATTGAGCTAATGTATTTTAAAAGAGACTTATGAAAAGTACGAAAATGTGCGTAACTTCGATGGTAATGCAAGACTAACGTGTGATTTTGAAAGATCTCTCATCCATGGAAACATTGTAAAACGTTTACGGAAAAAGTAAAAACTAATCACATTTCCAAGTTTGAGTCAGGAAACTTTGAAGACATAATACGGGTGTCCTCGGAAATAACAATTGAATTTCGAAAATAAGCATCTTATGCAATTTTAGGCATATTTTATCTTATTAACTCCTGATACATTATGAATAGTTTTGGGGCAAAAAGAACGAAAAAGTTGGGTCTGTAAAACAGGTTAAAACACTTATCTTGAAAATCATGAAACACATTAGAATTGTGCATATTTTTGATTATTGAAAGACAATAATTATATTTGTTTTCAAAGCAAAAGCAACACAGAAATAAACAAGACATTTGACTGTGTCAACAATCACATACCAATGTCATTCAGGCACCCAGGAGACATCAGTGAGATAAGGGTTTCACGGCAGACTTCAGAATAAATTGCTATATAATTGAATAAAAAAGGTACAGTCTGACCCCACGGAACCTAGCCCAGCAAATCCCAACTTTCGGATAATCCGGACCAAATTAGGGATAGAAGAAAAATAAATAAAATGCTTATTTGTGGCGTAAAGTAAGGAACTTACAATTATTATAGAACTGAACACCTAATTTTCGAAAGACGTTGTTGAAATGAAATGTTTATTGCGCTGATAACTTAGGCGTACACCATATGTTTATGTAGTAGTCATTTTCACTCAGAGGAACTTGCAAAATCTCCGGTGTAAGGAACTGAATCTGTTTGATGATGCGATCGCTACGCTACGTTACCATTTTCTCACATCACAAGTTGCATTGTCTAGTAATCCTATAGATGAATTTGTGTATGTACGGTACACTTTTTCATATAATCCGAACATTTGCGAATCCGAACGGACCACACCCCCAATTGGTTCAGAATTTTGAGTTTCTACTTTAATTGTATTTAATTTTTCATACATGTAGCAATATACGTTCTGGGTTAAAATATTTTAATTTTTTGGCTCTATAGATGCATGTATTTTCAACTTTTTCAATGCTTGCGGCATTTTTTATGGCCGTCTTCCCGTCTCTTTTTGAAGAACTACGGAGACAATCCAGTAAGAAACTTACGTTTGCGCCTAGCGTGATGTTTATGAGCATAACAGTCATCTTGGCGTCAAAACGTTTCTACTCTCAGTACACATCAAGCTGTCGTAGCGTGTGGACCGTGACGTTTTTTATTTTGTTTGTTGCGAATTATTGAAATGTGCGCTTCAATAGAAAATCTCGTGAATTGTCAGGTGCGTTCAGTGATTAGGTTTTTACTGGCAAGAAGACTCAAACCAATTGTAGCTTCACTATGCGCACGTTTAGTTGAACTCTCCTTTTGATTGTAATGGTAAGAGTAGAGTTAAAGGCGAGTTGTTATTTTGTTAGCAATGCAGAAAAATCATACTTGCAATTCGTGTACCGATGCAAGTAAGTTTTCTGTAACTCAGAAACGAAAATGACAATTTTTCAAATATTGCTCAAATATTCATTTATTTATGTTTTACTTTGACTCACCTTTCAAGTTCACATTTCACCTCACAAAGATATTGTAAAATATTAAAAAAACTAAAGCGAGCAATACAAAACAAGCGTCGGGGAAAAGTGTTGTTTTTCCACGACAATGCACCTCCACTCACGGGGAATTATACTCGAGAGCTCTTTGATGGTATTGGGTAGGAGGTATTTGATCACCCCCATGCAGCTTGGTTCTAGCGCCGAGTGATTACCACCTCTTTCCCTTGACTTACACAACTTTATGGACAACCAACAAGTAAATAAAAGTAAATTTTAAATTCAGTGTAAATGTATAAATTCATTATAACACAAGTCGCAGATATCTACAGAAAATATCATATTTACGTCTCTGGTGATGAGTTTCAAATGTTATCGTAAGGGTCATATTAATATATTATATTTTTTACGAATATTATCACCCATCTAAAAGTAATTTGAATACTACGGAAACAAGTGTTTTTGTTGTAATATAGTGTAATAACTGATTGAACGTTACATTCTTAGAAGGACCTTGAGAGACACCTGTTGCTTACTCCAAGACGAGCAAACGTAGAATTCGAGAATAAAATGGAGGTGAGTCGGTCGCGTGGGCCTATTTCCAGCGCTAATGAATGAACGCTATTCTGGCACGCGCTCTCGGCGCGATCGTCGGGACTATTTCCAGGAGGGCGCCACCGCCCATTACGCTGTCGCTCACGTCATCTGTCTAGAACTTCCCCACCGCGGGAGGGCGGCACAGCGTTTAAAGTACGCTCTCGCTCTGATATAGCGCTAGGAACAAACTGGAATATTGAACGTGAAAGGTAATTACACATACAGATTTGCATTATTAAGCGATTACCCCAGTGTTGATGTAAAAAATAAGAGTGCTGCAAAATGTGTATTTGTTTGCTGATAAAGGGATTTCAAAATACCTTCGTTATGACCGCTTTCGGAACTAATATCAGAATTGTAAATTATTTCAATAAATGAAGTAAACATTGAAGTTGTCATTATTTTGGTAACAATATATTTTTTCTATCTTCCCTTTTATTATTCTTAAGGTATAAAAGACATTTTGAGAGCGATTAAATAATGTTATCTCGTGCTGATATGTACTTTTAGTTTTCTTGAGTACTTTTGGCTTTTTTCATGGAAACATAAACTACAGAGGTGATAATTATGTTTAGGTGCTTTAAATGAGCTTATCTTTGACTACGGTTACGAGTTATTTCAAGTAAATATTGGGTTTGTAATTAAAGGTGGTAATCGGAATTAGAACTGTATAGTTGTGGTACTCGCCGAACGGCACAATGGTGCTCTGTTATTACACATAGGTCAGCCTGTAATAGATATCGCGCATTAGAGACGGAAAGGGCAACTTCCAGTGGTGCAAAAGGTCACTCTCTTCTAATTCACAAAATTCAATCAACAGAATTGATGATACACATGATTCAATTAATTCCAATACTCACTGCTTAAATACCTGATAATTTTGGTGTGCTTTTGTGCGTGAACTCGGCAGATGTTGTGAAAGTTAAAAGTTAACCTTCGATCCGAATCATCGACATGTCAGGGAAATATAATCTTACATTAATGTTTCATCACAGTCACTTAAAATCACGGTAGGGTGTTGTTCCGTGTGTGTATTATTCATCTGACTGAATTTCGACAACTTCCCGATATGTTTTATTTTACTTTCCATAACTTTAAAAACCCAAGAAAAAACGTAAGAAAATCCGATTACAAACTAAAGATAGAATAAAAACAGTAGATGAAATGTTGGGTTGAAAATATTTGATAAACATTTATGAAGAAGGCAAAAGTATCGAGTCAGTTGTGATGGATGTATATTCTGGCTGTGTGAACGGTATATGGTGATATTTTCCGCAAAATTGTTTCATAATCGTTAATTTTATAAAATCTATCTTTCACGCAGTAAATTACGGAGTTTTTTTAAAAGATGAAATAAAACATTTTCTATTTTCAGCAAATAGTTTTACGCAACAACCAATGAGTATTCGCCAATTAAACGAGAGTAACACAATAGAGAGAATTGCGGAGTTCAAGCGACAAATTGCATTATACTTTCGTCCAGATGTTCATAGGTTAGGTTTATTATTCGAATGAGGTTAGAAATGACGAAGGAGGTAGCTGTGACTGGTCGAGGAAAGAGCACTTTCAGATGAGTAACAGAAGTATCCTTATTTGTAGATTGTCTCTGACCCTAATTCTAATTCAAGACATGAGGCAGAAACTAGTGTTAGTACACATTATTTCCCACAGGTGTCGGGCCAAACCATTTCACGAAAAGGTTGTCTGTGTGCTACTCTTTTCTGTTGTAAAACGTTTCGTAAACCATTTAATGAATATATCATAAAACTCGTTTTATAAAAAATATGACGGTGTACAAAAGGCATTACTCATTACATCACTATGAAGAAGGCTAACATGCAAAGGGTTAAACACTGCTAAATGGTTCATTACTAATTTTGGGAGTTAAAACCGCAAGAATACTAGTTTCACGCATGCTTTAAAGCGCTAGTACCTTCGAGGGGTATTTTATGCAGGATCCTGGAGACGAGAAATTCGTCACCCCACGCCCTGCAATGCCACAGCACGACCCAAATTCCTCGTCTAGCCCCGCCCCACTCCCCCCACACACTTAGATCACGTTCCGTCTCGCCTCCACACGTCCGCACTCCGTTCAGTCCATGTGCCACCAACGCCTCCAAACCCACCTCCACCCTATTCCGCACCCTGTTCAACCCACGTCTCCCCATAGCTCTCGCACCCCACCTCCAACCCAGCCCACTCTACCCATGCCTCGCCAACACCCCCACTCCCCGCCCATACCTCCATCTTACACATGCTCCTCTGATAACCTCGCGTTCGCCTACATCCACTTTGCCTGGTTGCGCCCCGCGTCCGTTTCTCCCTGCCTCCATCCCCAACCCTACCTCGACCCTGCTACTTTGCTCCTGCGCGACCCACTCTGCTCCCCAACACGGTCCGCCTCGTCTCGCCCTCCCCTCCCAAACTGCCCCCGGTCAGACCGCGAGACCCGCTCTCTCCCCGCCCCTCCCCCGGCCACGGACGGGGGGCCGCCCGGTGGGGGGGGGCCGAGTTATCCCACCCCGGCTCGGCCCATTCCCACCCATTTCCGCCATTTCCACCCCACCCCCCCCTTCCGTTCCCCCCCTTCCTCCATCCCCGCCCGCCCCCACCCCCCCCCGCCCCCCTCCACACCTTTTTTCCCACGCCCACCCCCCCCTCTGTGTCCCCCCGCCCCGCCCCCGCTCCTCCCCCTCCCCGCCCGCGCCGGCCGGACCGCTCCACCCCCCCTCCCCCCACTCCCACCATGGCCCCCCCTCCGCCCCGCCCCCCCCCCCTTCCCTCCCCATCCCCAACACGCCGGCTTTAGCCCTCCACCCGCAGGGCCCCAGCTCTCGCCACGCTCCCCCCCTCCGCCTACGCTTTTTCCCCCACCCCCACCGCACCCCCCGGCCATCCCCACCCCTGACCCGCATCGCTCCCCTACCCCGGCCCCGGCCCCCCCCCGCAGGGCTGTCCCTCCCCGCCCCCGTTTTCCCGCTCACCGTCACCCCCTGCCCCCGCACTCCCACACCATTTGTCCCGCCCAGCTCCCCCCACCCGCCACCTTCAGCCCCCGCCCGCTCCGCGCCTCCTCCACCGCAGCACGCCGCCGCCTCCCCCCCCGGTGCCACGACGAAGTGGCGTATTCCGGCAGACGACCGCGGCGCGCCCACCCCCGGGTCGTTCGCCAGGC